>MCJB01050544.1:37831-60365 GCA_002018475.1 Nicotiana obtusifolia
CTATTTTACTCTACCGAGCCGCGCTATAGTCGGCCGGGTATGGCACCTATTGTGCAACTATACATATGTATATGTTTTACTCTACTTAGTCGCGCTATAGTCGACAACTATTTTACTCTACCGAGCCGTGCTATAGTCGGCCGGGTATGGCACCTATTGTGCAACCACTGATCAGTTGGGTATGATAATGAGGAGGCCCACAGAGGCATATGTATGAGATGATGATGAGGCCCACAGAGGCGTATATATGTATATGATGATTTTCAAAAGGATATAAATATATGTATATGCATATGCATGTCAGGCATGACATGGTTAGTCGCCCTCAGAGGCATTCAGATGGTACAGGTTGTATGTCTCTTACCATGATGCTTATTATGGTTCTTGCATTATGTTTCCTGTCTTACATACTCAGTACATTATCCGTACTGACGTTCTTTATTTGTGGACGCTGCATGTCGTGCTGTAGGTCCGGGCAGACAGATAGACGAGGCTTCCCCACCACAGTAGGCTACTCAGTTCAGCAGATATTAGCGAGATCCATCCTTCGGACTTGCCACAGTCTTGGTATGCATTTTGTTGTAGGCATTATGGGCATGTCGGGGCCCTGTTCCGACGTAGGTTGCATTATGTACGTTTTTGTAGAGGCTCATAGACAATTGTCAATTTATGCATAGACAAGTGATGGGTTGACTTATGTACAGTTGAATTGCCTTGTCGGCAAACGTATGTATTTTGTTTTATGGTTTTGCATTGCAGCCTTGTTGGCCATATTATGTATATAAGTATGTTAATATCATGGCATGACGTCTCGGTTCATTATAATTATTATTCGAGATTATATGCATATGACAAGCCTTATAGATAATAAGGAAAGTTAGATGAAGGGTACGCCGGCGCCCGTTGGGTAGGGTCCGGTGCCAGTCGCGGCCCTCCGGCTTGGGTCGTGACATTATTTTTAATAAAATATAGTAAAAATTATAATTATCAAATGTACTGTTAATTATTGAAATTAATTATTTGTAAAAATACTTTGTTTTCTAAATTGTAACACTAATTTCGAAATAGTAACACAGTAACCTAATTTACTAGAAATTGAGGAGTAATTTTGTCAAATTAATTATAAGGTCTACGCGATATATATATAAAAGTTATTTTAATAATCTTAAAATAGTAAGTATATTTGTAATTACATAATACTACGTTATTAATTCCAAAACTAATACTCAATTAATTTGTAAAAATAGGTATTTATTACTAGAAAACACTTCCAAAATACTTATTGTAAATTATTATTTAATCCAACAACCGGTGCTCTGTTAGCACATGAGCTCTCCAATTAAGCATCCAGGTGAATCCTTTCCCTTCTACGTCACATCTACCAGAAGTATAAAATCTAAATCATTCCACATCCCTCGCATGTCAATAAGGTTACATGTAGCACAAATCCATCAAATCCCTTGCTTGAATTACCCCGATGTTCTCTTCCCTTAGTCATAACTAATCCAGCAACGTACTGATAACCGAAACTGCAAAGGCACATAACCACGTGACCCAATCATAGACTATAGGCTCCCCCACTTAGCTTTAAGCCGCAATCACATAAATCCAGAACCCACAATGGCTCCTCCTTTTCAGTTACCATGATCTCGCACCGTTACTCAGCCAAATTTCTCATAAATTCTCGTTGCAATAATTGTTGTACCTTATTTTGCACGAGTCAAAACAAGATTCAACTTGTGATTTCTCTATTGATGATAAAAGAGAGTTGCCACCTAATATTTAAAGGTATACTAGAGTACCTATTTAATTACTAAAGGTCGTTTCTTTATCAATGTACTAACCGGTGAGATTGTGGGTAAGGGTTCTTGTTCTTCTAAGGGGAAAGTGGTAGTCACCCCTTAAAATCTACCTAAGGTAACTTTATAGGACTTAGACTAGGTTTAAAGGATTAGTTGTTTGCATTCTGCTTATTGTTAAATGGTACGACTTACTATATATATCTAAATGAGAACATGATGCTTACAAAGGGGATGTGCGGTTTTAAAAGGATACGAGTTTATAAAGGAGTCTTGAAAAATAATGTTGGCATATATAATTGAAAGAGTTTAAACATATTTACATGAGTGGTTTATATTTATAAAACATGTAAAAGGGGCTAAGTTAGAAAATATTTTGTATTTAAAGAATGTGGTTATTCATGTAACACTAACAAGATAAAGATGTGATAAGCAAGTGAGCCTAATATGTACCTTGGTTTTCAAAATATTAATTCGTAGACTTGAGAAAATCATTTAAAAATCTTTCATTGGGCGGCATTATTTTGTTTTAGAAGGTCGGCTTTGTATCCCATTCTTTTGATTTGAAAAGAGATGTTGTCATCCTTTGCTAAGCTATTTTGGCTTTTAAAATGTTCATAAAATGTTAGTAAAACATAAGAGATTAAGCGTGAGTAACATAAGGTTAATGATTGAAAACTAGTTACTATTAAGTATATCCTTTAAGGCTTGCCTAAGTTGTTTATGATTCAAAGGGTAAATTATTTATTCTGATATGATAGGTGCAATATCATATACATTTTTAATGACTTCGGTTTGGGCCTGAAAGAGGTAGGCACATCAACCAGCAGGAATGGACAGCAGTGATTTTCAGACTCCCAAGTGCGCTAGTACAAGATTTTGGGCCTGAGTTCTTTTGAGAACTCAGCAGGCCCAATGGTTATACGTGTTCAAAAAAGGAGAGATAAGGTCATTAGATATAATATTCTATATATACAAGTACACATGAAATATATAAGTAAATGAATTGAATAAATAACAACTTGTAATAATTTGAATTTATGAAAGGTTATACTAATGTGGGTCACATATGGGAAAGTGATTCACATTGAAAACCTCTAATTGTCATTAAACACTAAACCTAAAATGAGTAATGAATGTCGATAGATTAGAGGCTAAGGGTAGAGTTCCACTCAAGGTCAACGCTCCTTTTGGATCCCTGACACTTCAAAGTTCCCAAGGATCTCAAGGCCCAGGGTAGTGCTTGTGCCAGGGAGAGTAGCCCAACCAAGAGTTAAACTCTACTCCTAAATACCCCTAACTACTCACACTCACTCTCCCTGCAGGATTAAGTGTCAATGAGGCATTTTCAATGTAAATCTCAGTTACCATAGTAATACCATACCACAGAAGTACATACCCTTTCCAAGGATGGCCAAAGCAGAACATTATAAGACTACAAGACAATCTATCTGCAGTATCATAACCACATTTCAAAGCTAAATGGATGATCAACATTTTAAGCAGGTTCAAAAGAAATCGGCTTCAAACATAGAGGCAGGGACATTATCATACTACTGTTAAAGAACCAAACACCTGAGATCATATATCTAAGGATAGAAAGAGTACATAGTTCAAGTCTACAATAGTTTATGAACAAAAAATCTACCTTAACAGCCTTTAATTAGACGAATCAAAGATTGGTTTTAACTTAGGTCTTGTTTCCTAATACCCACATAGGTTAACCATCCTAAAAGTATGAACAAAGATGTGGACTAATAGTTTCAACTAAACATCTGAGGAGCATTAGGTGAGGGAGAATGAAAACTCTAGTTAGAACTTATAAAGAGTATTAACAGCATTTTCCTACGACTAAACACTATAACTGGTACTTCCTAAGAAGTGCTAATACAGACACAGATCAGCATCTTCAATTAGAGATACATATCAGTAGCCTTAATTAAGAGGCACGGATTGATGACTTAAATTAGACCATTCAAAGAGTATTGATACAGATTTAGAACAACAATCCACAGTTAAGACTCCTACATGTATTTTCAGAGATGCCAGACTACAACCAGAGTTTCTAAAAGCATTAACAAGGCTGCAGACTCTCAACCTAGAATAGAACTTCTAGGAATATTAACAGGATCGCAAATTAACAAGCTGCAATTAGAACTTCTAAGGATATTAACAAGGTCACAGGTTCATAAATCCAATTAGATCTCTTAAGAGTGCTTAACAGAATCTCAAGCCATCGGTCTTGTTTAACTTTAAAATCAATATCACAATCACTTTTTAAGAGTTTTAGCTTCATACTAATCCCATTGAGAACAAAACATGTTGTTATATCCAAGCAGTAGCAACAAGAGATTCTCTTTAGAGTTCACAAACTAAGTTTAATCCATTTAAGAGAGTCTAGTGAGGTTTCAAAGACAATGCAGGCATGTATGTGGTCATGGAGGACAAACAAAGGCACTGAAGAACAAAACTGAGTGCAAAATCACAAAAACACACAAAGGACACTTAGCAAAGTTCATGTCATGGAAGTGTTACCAATAGCATCACCATATGGGCTTCAAGAAAAGGATAAGGGTATCATCACATTGGGGAAACAGGTTAAGCATGTCTGGGATAGGGTTTCAGGTATAATGGAATTTAGCAGCAGTATTCTAACTAAACAAATGTGTCACCATGACGTAATTATATCTTATCCACACCTTATAGCTTATATTAAGTATAAAGCAATCTCAGAATCATACACATTGTGACACAACGATCCAACTAACTTAGGATATGCTTACATAAATAGTCATGATTTCAACCAAGTAATTGACATAATCATAGAGGCATATTAAAAAGTTAAAACAAGTTTAAAGATGATAAAATAATGCATCAGTACTATGGTAATAATCTGATTCTCAACACTAAATACGATCATACTCTATTTGATTCTAAGTTATTAAATGAACCATTATAAAATGCAAAATGATACTCAAGATAGATTAGCATAACAGTCATGGCAGTGTTAATAGAACATTAGAGAGGTTTGGATCTAGATATTAAGAACATTAAGAAGTTCTTTAATCATTTCAAAGTTACAGTAGACATGAATCGTCAAATGCATATCAATACCAGCATGGAGTTCTAATTTCAATAATGTATAGAAGTTCATGATTGCAGAATCTACTTAACAATCATAAACATACAGAACAGTTAAAAAAAAATGAACACATGGTTTAACAACATCATTCAGCAAGAGTAGTAAAGCAGTTCATATTCAGTAAATTGAATTAGCAAAAGAAAAATAAGGTACGGACCTCCTTTGGGGCAGCAAACTAAACTAGTGGCAAATTAGCCTTTAGGAAAGCCAAGAGCTCAAGCTCTCAATTAGTATCACACTCAGAATCAGAAAGAAAAGGAAAACCCGAAATTGACTATGAACTCAAACTTTAATCAAAAATTTCCCCTAAGCACTATATTGCGTATTAACTTTCTTACCTGTTAGGTGTAGTTGGCAGGTATATTGTCACGACCCAAATCCGTAGTAGGCCGAGACTGCATCTAACGCCGCCGTTAGGCAAGCCCATAAGTGAAACTACTAACTATTTACCCCATCTTGACATCTTTAATACGAAAATTTCTTCTTTTAAAGAACAATTTAACTGGCTCTCATGCAACTGTGACAAGGCTTTTTAAAACAAAATGCCAACATAATAAGTACATACTCTGCGATGAAGAAATAATGAGTATAGCAGTACATAGATGCTACAATCCCCAAAATCCAGCGTCAAAAGTACATGAGAAATCTAAAGAATATATAAAACTACTGTCCGAAAGTAATAGACAGGAATGGTAAAAAAGGTGGAAGGAGACTGTGGTGTTGCGGATCGTAGCAAGGCAAGTAGCTCACCACTAAGTCTCCGTAGATGATCGGCTATGCGCCCGTGTGACCACTGGTGGAACCTGTCTCAGTACCTACATATCAGTGTAGAAGTGTAGCGTGAGTATTGAAAACAACCATACCCAGTAAGTATTCAGTCTAACCTCGAAAAAGTAGCGACGAGGGGTCGACTTGACACTTACTAAAGGTAAATAATAAGACTAAAAGTGCATAAAGTAGACATAGATAGCATACAACAGGTATCAATGAGATAAATAAAAGCAACTACAATAAATCATCAGGAATCCGTAACACATCACCAACATCTCATAACTGGCCGTGAAGGCGCTAACTCAATTATCCAAACTGGAACACATTTTGATTATTAAGCACGAAGTTGCCGAGGCGAACGGCCCGATCCCATAAGTATAGTGGTACTCAGTACTACCGAGGCGAGGTCCGATCCCATAAGAAGACTGTTACCATTATATTACCGAGGCGAACTGCCTGATCCCATAAGAGTGGTGTTACCATACTGCCGAGGCGAACAGTCCGATCCCATAAGAGTGGTGTTACTAAACTGTCGAGGCGAACGGCCCGATCCCATTAGAGTAGAGAAGTTTACCTCGCTCGCGGAAGTACTTGCGCTGCGAGAAGACATGGATTTTTCATAGTTATTAAGTATTCCTCAATTTTCCAAAATAAGAAGGCTAAGTCGATAATTCTAACTTTAAATCCCTAGTCTCAGCTCTATTAGGGACAGTTAATATGCATGATAAACACAATAGTATATCTTAAAGCATGATGTGGATATAAGTCTACACGGACATCACATGGAATATAGCTATGCACGGACTCTCGTCACCTCGTGCGTACGTAGCTCCCCACGCAAGTAATACACAATAAAGATACACCTAAGGGGATGAGTTCCCTCTTACAAAGTTAGTCTAGAGACTTACCTCATTTCCAAGCTCACTTCCGGTCCACTAATCCGCTCTAAAAGCCCCAAGTCGATGCTGAACAATCCGAAACTAGTCAAATATTATATGATTTAATCAATATATATTGAAAAGTTCATAATTTAGCTTTTAGAGTCACAACCAAACCAAAATCTGAAGATTCTTAAAATTCACCCCCGAGCCCACGTGCCCGGATTCCGGAAATTTTCGAAGATAAATATTACCCATAACCTCACGAACTCAACTATATAATTTTTACTTAATTCCATAGCCAATTTTGTGGTCAAGTTCCTTATTTATCAAAACCCTAGGTCCTTCACAAATCCCACAAGTTTTCACAATTTTTCCATTTGAATCTACCTAAAGTCAGCATTATTAACGTGAAAATGGGTGGGAGTTACTTACCTTAGGATATTGATGAAATTCCCCCTCAAATATTCTCTCAAAATCGCCCAAGACCAAATAAAATGTGAGGAAAAATGGCCTAAGTCTTGGATCAAAAGCCTCACTGCCCTAGCGATTTTCGCACCTGCGGCCACTTGATCGCATCTGCGGAACCGCAGGTGTGGTCAAAAGGTCGCACCTACGATCCCCCACTGCCTCTAGCTTCCTCGCTTCTGCGGACAGGGAGCTGCTTCTGCGAGTCTGCTTCTGCAGACTTCTTCTGCTTCTGCGGATTCCTTCCGCTTCTCCGACCCACATCCGGCCAGCCCAAGTCTGCATCTACGGAGCCTCGATCACTTCTGCGGGCGCGCAGATGTAGAAAATTCCTCTCACCAACGACCACCCAGCTCCAGCCTGAAATCCACTTCTGCAAGTTCGCACCTGCGGCCCTTTTCACGCAAGTGTGATTGCACCAGATCTGAAGCACTAGCAGTCCCCTCATGCCCAATTCTGAGTCTGATTCCTATCCGTTTTGCATCCAGAGCCCCCAGGACCCCATCCAGTTACACTCACACATCCAACAACATAATACAGGCCCACTCGCGCGATCGAAACACCAAATAACATCTAGAATTACGAATCGGACGCCAAAACGCATGAATTCAACATGAAACTCAAAAACTTCTAAAAATACTTTCGCGCGTCCAATTCCTATCAAATCAACTCGAAATGATGCAAAATTTTGCGTGCAAGTCATAAATCATCATACAGAACTATTACCAGGCTAGGAATCCCAAATGGACCTCGATAACACCAAAGTCTACTCCAAACCAAACATAAAGAACTTGGAAAACCTTCAATACGCCAACTTTCAATATTAAGCACCGAAACGCTCCCGGATCATCCAAAACCTGATCCGAACACACTCCCAAGTCCAAAATCATCATACAAACCTATTGGGACAGTCAAATCCCGGTTCTGAGGTCGTTTACTCAAAACGTTGAGTCAAACTTTTTTTTACCATTATAGGCTACTATTAAGGAACTAAGTCTTTTGATTTCAACCTGAACCCTTCCAAACCTGAACTAACCATCCCCCGAAGTCATAAAACAGTAAAAGCATATATGGGGGAGTCTTAATTAGGGGAACAAGGGATCTAGAAAGCAAAACGACCGGTCGGTTCATTATATTCTCCACCTCTTAAACAAACGTTCGTCCTCGAACGGGTCTAGAATTAGACATGGAGTGCTGAATATGTGTGGATATCTGCTCCGCATGTCCTCCTCGGTCTCCCAAGTCGCCTCCTCGACTGGTTGACCCCTCCACTAAACCTTTACCGTAGAAATCTTCTTAGACCTCAATTGACAAACCTGCCTGTCAACAATGGCAACTGGCTCCTCCTCATAACCTAGGCTCTCATCTAGTTGAACCGTGCTGTAGTCTAACACATGCGACTTGTCACCATGATACTTCCAGAGCATAGACACGTGGAAAACTAGATGAACTCTCAATAGACTGGGAGGCAAAGCAAGCTCATAAGCAACCTCCCCAACTCGCCTCAACACCTCAAATGGACCTATAAACCTCAGGCTCAACTTGCCCTTCTTTTCGAACCTCCCGATTCCCTTCATCGATGAGACTTTCAAGAGAGCCACCTCCCGATTCCCTTCATCGATGAGACTTTCAAGAGAGCCTTCTCACCCACCATTAATGATAGATCACGCGCATTCTGATCCGCGTAACTTTTCTTTCAAGACTATGCTGTGTGAAGTCGCTCCAGAATCAACTTTACCTTTTCCAAGGCATCCTTCTCTAAATCAGTACCATATAACATAGCCTTATCGGGCTCAAACCATCCGATGGGCGAACGACATCGCCGACCATATAAACCCTCAAATGGAGCCATCTCAATGTTGGACTGATAACTGTTGTTGTAAGCAAACTCGGCCAAGGGCAAGAATCTATCCCACTGACCTCCAAAGTCAATGACACATGCTCTGAGCATATCCTCCTAGATCTAAATCGTCCGCTCCGACTGCCCGTCGGTCTGCGGATGAAAAGCTATGATGAGCTCTATCGGGGTACACAACTCACTCTGTACTGCCCTCCAGAAATGCAAAGTAAACTGAGGGCCTCTATCTGAAATGATGGAAACAGGCACACCATGCCACCAAACAATCTCCTGAATGTAAATTTGGGCCAATCTTTCTGAAGAGTAAGTAGTCACCACCGGAATAAAATGCGTCGACTTAGTCAACCTGTCAACAATGACCCAAACGGCATCAAACTTCCCTAACGTCCGTGGCAACCCAACAGCAAAGTCCATAGTGATGCGCTCCCACTTCTACTCTGGTATAACCATCTGTTGAAGGAGGCCACCTAGCCTCTGGTGCTCATACTTGACCTGCTGGCAGTTTAGACATTTCGCCACATACTCAACTGTGATCTTCTTCATCCGCCGCCACCAATAATGCTGCCTCAAGTCGCGATACATCTTCGTAGCCCCTGGATGAATAGAATGCTGAGAACTGTGCGCCTCCTCTAGAATCTTCTCCCTCAAGCCATCAACATTAGGAACACATAGACGACTTGGAGTCACAGAACACCATCCTCACCGATAGTAAGCTCCTTGGCACCACCCTGTAGTACCGTATCCCAAAGAACCAGCAAGTGCGGATCATCGTACTGACGAGCCTTGATCCGCTCAAGTAATGAAGACTGAGCCACTACGCACGCAAAAACTCAACTGGGCTCAGAAATATCCAACCTCACTAGTCTGTTAGCTAAGGATTGAATGTCCAAAGCCAAAGGTCTCTCCTCTGCCGGAATGAGTGCCAAACTACCCATACTCTCGGCCTTTCTGCTCAAGACATCGGCAACCACATTCAGCTTGCCCGGATGATAAAGGATGATAATATCATAGTCCTTTAGTAACTCAAGCAACCTGCGCTGTCTCAAATTAAAATCCCTCTACTTAAACAAATGCTACAAGCTGCGATGATCGGTGTAAACCTCACAGGACACCCCATAAAGATAATGCATCCAGATCTTGAGAGCATAAACTATCGCAGCCACCTCCTAATCATGTAAGGGGTAATTCTTCTCGTGGGCCTTCAGCTGACGTGAAGAATATGCAATAACTCGCCCCTCCTGCATCAACACACAACACAGGCCAACTCGTTAAACGTCAGAATACATAGTATACATCCCTAAATCGGAAGGCAACACTAACACCGATGTTGTAGTTAATGCGGTCTTGAGCTTCTGAAAGCTTGCCTCGCAATCATCAAACCATTGGAATGGAACACCCTTCTGGTTCAATCTAGTCAAAGATGTTGTAATAGATGAGAAGCCCTCTACAAAGCAGCGATAATAACCTGCTAACCCCAGGAAACTCCTGATCTCGGTCGCGTGGTAGGACGAAGCCAACTCTAAACTACCTCGATCTTCCAGGGATCTACCTTAATACCCTCGCCTGATACAACATGCCCAAAAAAAGCCATAGAATCTAACCAGGATGCGCACTTGGAGAAATTAGCATATAGCTTCTTCCCGCAAGGTCTGAAGCACTAATCTCAAATGTTGCTCGTGCTCCCCTATACTACGCGAGTAGATCAATATGTCTCAATGAAGACAACGACAAATGAATCAAGATACGGCTTGAACACTTAGTTCATCAAATCCATAAATTCCACCAGGGCGTTAGTCAAGCCAAAGGACATCACCAAAAACTCATAGTGACCATATCTAGTCTGGAAAGCTGTCTTCGGAATGTCCGAAGCACGAATCTTCAACTGATGATACCTATATCTCAAGTCAATCTTAGAGAACACCCTAGCACCCTGCAACTGGTCAAACAAATCATCAATACGTGGCAACGGGTACTTGTTCTTAGTAGTAACTTTGTTCAACTGGCGGTAATCAATGCACATCCGCATAGTCCCATCCTTCTTCTTCACGAACAACACCCGTGCACCCCAAGGCGACACACTCGGTCTAACGAACCCCTTTGCTAGCACTCCTCAAGCTGTTCCTCCAACTCCTTCAACTCTTTCAAAGCCATGCAGTATGGTGGAATGGAGATAGGCTGGGTACCTGGAGCCAAATCAATACAGAAATCGATATCACGATATGGTGGAATGCCTAGGAGATTAGAAGGAAACACATTACAGAACTCCCGCACCACGAGCATTGAATCAATCATCAGTGTCTCTGCGGCAATATCCTGAACATAAGCTAGATAAGCCAAACAACCCTTCTCGACTATATGTCGAGCCTTCAGGAAAGAGATAACCCGACTAGATGCACTAACAGATGAACCATTCTACTCGAATCTGGGCAACTCTGGTATATCGCCAAGGTAACAGTCTTGGCATCGCAATCAAGGACTACATGATATGGAAACAGCTAGTCCATGGCCAGGATGACCTCAAAGTCGGTCATATCGAGAAACAGAAGATCCGCTCTAGTCTTATTACCACAGAAAGTCATGATACACAGATTCGATCTACAACAACAGAATCGCCTACTGACGTGGATAAATATAAAGAAGTACCCAAGGACTCCCGAGGAACACCTAGAAAATAAGCAAACAGAGATGAAACATATGAATACGTAGACCCTGGATCAAACAGTACCGTTGCATCCATACCTCAGACAGAAATAATACTTGTGATCACGGCATTTGAGGCTACTACATTTGGTCTAGCAGGAAAGGCATAGAACTTAGCCAGAGCGCCACCTGACTAGCCTCCACCTCTAGGACGGCCCCTACCCACCTACCCTCTGCCTCTGGGCGGCCGGACGACTGGTGTGACAGCTGGTGCGATAATCATGGGCCGATAGTCCCGCTGCTCAGCCTTGCCCCGAAGTCTAGGACAAAACTTCTTCATATGGCCAAAGATCCCCGCACTCAAAACCACCCCTCAGAACGGTGGACTGCTGACTTAAGGTCTGACCCTGATGGCCTGAATACCCACTGGAGGAACCCTTAATAGTTGGCAGGCGGTAAGTACTCTCTGGAATAGCACTGAAATAGGGTCATGCTGGAGTACTCCGAGCAGGCGGTGGTGCTAATTGCATGGGCCTGGTGGGCTGACCCCTCATGAACTAACCTCTGCCCTCAGGTGGGGCGTCACTGAATCCTCCAAACTGCCGGGGCCGCTTTTCCCTCGGCCAAACTCTCCATTGTAGTTGCGAATACGCTCGATCCTCCGAGCTATATCCATAACCTGAAGAAAAGAAGTCCCCATCTCTACCTCACGGTCATAGGTACCTGAATCTCAAGGTGCAGACCTGCAATGAAGCTCTGCACCCTCTCTGTGTCAGCATGGCAAGACAAGTCAGTGAATCTCGCCTCATACTCGGTGACCGGCATGTGACCCTGATGGAGTCGCTCAAACTGACTGCTCACCTCATATCCAGAGCCTATCCTTGCACCGGTCAATGAAATCCTGGGGGTCCTCTGACCGCTCACCCCCAAAGGTAGGGGGCGAAGCCTAGTCCATTTGTCCAGCCGATGCTGCTGATCGTTGGTCGTGACTAGTACAGCATCTGGCATAGCTGGTGCAACAGGCTGGGCTCCACCCGCAGGTTGTGCACTTGGGTTTTGATAAACGGAAGCGGCGTGCCCTGGAGCCTGAATGATAGGAGTCTGTGCTACCCCTCCCTCATGAGATATGGCAAGGTCCGCTGGAAATAAACCAGCCTGCATCATAGAGTCCATGAACCGCACCATATAGCCCATGACCTCGTGGAATCCCGGAGCAGTCACGAAATCTGCTGGGGTTGGCACAGCTGCCGGCGCCTCTTCCTGCTCCTCAACAACAGGATCCTCCACTGGATCCACAGGTGGCACAACAACAGCAACCCTAGAGTGCCCTCATCCTCTGAGTGGAGCTGGAGCCCTCCCCGGCCTCTGCCTCAGCCTCTAGCAATAGGGGGAGCAGCCCCCCCACCGCCTGGTACATCCGCCACGCGCGTTCTCACCATCTATGAGAGATCAATAGAAATACACTTAGTATAATATAAACTGCACGATAGGAGACGAAGAAAGAGAAGTTTCCTAACACCCTATAGCCTCTCGAAGATAAGCACGGACGTCTCCGCACCGATCCGCAAAACACTACTAGGCCTGCTCATGACTCGTGAGACCTATGCGAACCTAAAGCTCTGATACCAAGCTGTCACAACCCAAATCCGTAATAGGTCGAGACTGCACCTAACGTCGTCATTAGGCAAGCCCACAAGTGAAACTACTAATTATTTACCCCTTCTTGACATCTTTTAATACGGAAATTTCTTCTTATAAAGAACAGTTTAACTAGCTTTCATGCAATTGTGACAAGTCTTTTTAAAACAAAATGCCAACATAATAAGTACATACTCTGTGATGATAGAAATAACGAGTATAGCAGTACATAAATGCTACAAATCCCCAAAATCTGGCGTCACAAGTACATGAGCAATCTAGAGAATATACAAAACTACTAAAACTATTGTCCGAAAGTAATATATAGGAATAGTAAATAAGGTAGAAGGAGACTCCGGTGCTGCGGATCGAAGCAAGGCAAGCAGCCCACCACTAAGTCTCCATAGATGATAGGCTACGCGCCCGCATAACCACTGGTGGAACTTGTCTCAGTACCTTTACATCAATGCAGAAGTGTAGTGTGAGTACGGAAAATAATGCGTACCGAGTAAGTATCTAGTCTAAACTCGAAGAAGTAGTGACGAGGGGCCTACTTGACACTTACTAGAGGTCAATAATAAGAATAAAAGTGCATAAAGTAGACATGGTGAGCATACAACAGGTATCAATGAGACAAATAAAAGCAACTACAAGAATACATCAAGAGTCCGTGACACATCACCATAACTGGCCGTGAAGGCGGTAACTCATTTATCCAAACTGGAACCCAATTTGATTATTAAGCACGAAGTTTCTGAGGTGAACGGCCCGATCCGATAAGTATAGTGGTACTCAGTACTACCGAGGCGAGGTTCGATCACATAAAAAGACTGCTACCATCGTATTACCGAGGCGAACGGCCAGATCCCATAAGAGTGGTGTTATCATATTGCCGAGGCGAACAGCTCGATCCCATAAGAGTTGTGTTACTATACTACCGAGGCGAACAGCCCGATCCCATTAGAGTAGAGAAGTTTACCTCGCTCGTGGAAGTATTTGCGCTGCGAGAAGACATGGATTTTTCATTGTTATTAAGTATTCCTTAATTTTCCAAAATAAGAAGGCTAAGTTGATAATTACAACTTTAAATCCCTAGTCTCAGCTCTATTCAATACAGTTAATACGCATGATAAACACAACAATACGATTAAAAGCATGATGCGGATCTAAGTCTACCCGGACATAACATGGAATATAGCTATGCATGGACTCTCATCACCTCGTGCATGCGTAGCTCCCCACACAAGTAATACATAACAAAGATACACCTAAGGGGATGAGTTCCCTCTAACAATGTTAGGTAAGAGACTTACCTCGTTTCCAAGCTCACTTCCGGTCCACTAATCCGCTCTAAAAGCCCCAAGTCGATGTCGAACAATCCAAAACTAGTCAAATATTATATAATTTAATCAATATATACTCAAAAATTCATAATTTAGCTTCTAGAGTCATAACCCAACATAAATTGAAAGGTTCTTAAAATTCACCCACGGGCTCAAGTGCCCGGATTCCGAAAATTTTTGAAGATAAATATTACCCATAGCCTCACGAACTCAAATATGTAATTTTTACTTCATTCTATTACCAATTTCGTGGTCAAATCCCATTTTTATTACTCTAGGTTCTTCACAAATCCCATAAATTTTCATAATTTTTCCATGTGTAATCTACCTAAAGTCCGCATAATTAACTTGAAAATGGGGGGGAGTTACTTACCTTAGGATATTGATGAGAATCCCCCTTAAATGTTCTCTCAAAATCGCCCAAGACTAAATCAAATGTGAGGAAAATGGCCTAAGTCTCGGATTAAAAGCCACGTTGCCTCAGCAATTTCCGCACCTGTGGCCACTTAATTGCATCTGCGAAATTGCAGGTGCGGTCAAAAGGTCGCACCTGTGATCCCCCACTGCCTCCAGCTTCTTCGCTTCTGCGGATTCGCTTCTACGGATTCCTTCCGCTTCTGTGACCCACAGCCGGCCAGCCCATGTCCGCATATACGCAGCCTCAATTGCTTTTGCTGGCGTGCAGATGCGGAAAAATCCTCGCACCTTCGACCACTCAGCTCCAGCCTCATATCCTCCTCTTCGACCACTGGGCATCTTCTGCGAGTTCACACCTGCGACCCTTTCCACGCAGGTGTGATTGCACCAGATCTGAAGCACCAGCAGTCCCTCCTATGCCCAATTCCGAGTCCGATTCCAATCCATTTTGCATTTGGGTCCCCTGAGACCCCATCCAATTACACGCACATATCCAACAACATAATACGGACCCGCTCGCCTGATCGAAACACCAAAATAATATCTAGAATTATGAATCAGATGCCAAAACGCATGAATTCGACATGAAACTCAAAATCTTCTAAAAATACTTCCACATGTCCGATTCCTATCAAATCAACTTGGAATGATGCCAAATTTTGCGTGCAAGTCATAAATCACCATACGGAACTATTCCTAGGCTTGAAATCCCAAATGGACTTTGATAACACCAAAGTATACTCCAAACCAAACTTAAAAGAACTTAGAAAACCTTCAATGCGCCAACTTTCAATATTAAGCACCGAAACCCGATCTGAACCCACGCCCAAGTCCAAAATCATCATTCAAACCTGTTGGGACCATCAAATCCCAGTTCCGAGGTCGTTTACTTAAAAATTTGACATAAGTCAAACTTAACCATTATAAGCTACTTTTAAGGAACTAAGTGTTCCGATTTCAACCCGAACCCTTCCAAACCCGAACTAACCATCCCCGTAAGTTATAAAACAGTAAAAGCACATACAGTGAGTCTTAATTAGGGGAACGGGGATCTAGAAAGAAAAAGTACCGATCGGATCGTTACATATATCTTGTTGTATGTTAGGTGAAAACATTAGAAGCTTCAATTCATAGTGTCTGTGAAGCGCTAGGGTTTCAAAGATTCAAATCGATCGTGGAGAGTGACGGAGGATGGATGCTAATACCAGAGAGGATGAAATCATAGTGAAATTAAAGTAAATTAGAGGAAAAAATAAGTGAGAGTATTACCATGAGTTCGTGGCAGACGTTACAAGTGAAGAACCATCGGGTAAAGACCAGAGGTCCAGAGGTCATTGCATTTGACCTCTGGCTTCGAATAATCATCATGAAATGCATCATGCATGCCAGATTTTGTTTCAACATGAAGGCTTTGAAGACTGAAGTTTCAGGTTTGTGTTTAAGTTCAGAGAACTTAATATTTTGAATTTGTATGACGAAACGGGGAATGTTCTGGCGGCATTCGCAGATAGGGGAGCAAAGAGGATGATACTAGGTCAAGATTTGTGACCTTGCAAAAATTTGTGCAAGGTTTATTTGATTGATTCATCTGTGAGTTGAGATACGGAAGAGAGAAAAGGGAAGGGGAGTGGGGGAGTCAAGGAGGGAAATGATTAGGGTTTTGGGTATTGGGGTTGGCCGTCTCTAAGTTAAGGTGGAAAGGATTGATCTGGGCTGTTGGATCTCTTGATCAACGTCCTTGATAATTTGGGTATTAAAAGATTAAAACAAGATAAAATGATGGTCGTTGGATTGTTGGATTTGGATGTTGAGGATTAGATCTGGAAGTGTACTTAAAATTAAAGGAACATGCAGTTAAAATTATGGGCCATTGATCTATGGAATGGACGGCACAGATGGTTTGTGTTTGTTGTGTGAGTATGAGAGACGGGTGACGTGGCGGGTTTTGATTGGTCTAATGGGAGTGGCATGGATTTTCAAAGTGGAAAGGAAGGGGTTGTTTGGACTGGTATTTCGGACATGGGCTTTGTATTTGGACCAAATTAATTTAAAAGATAGCCACTTTGTGTTTAATCTAGAATTACAATTATAACCTTTAGCCCTTTTAATCCCTTTTGAAATCTAAATTAAATAAACTTAATTATTTTTTATAAAATATAGTAAAATTATGATTATCATATACACTACTAATTATTGTAACATAATTACTTATAAAATACTATATTTTCCAAATTGTGATATTAGTTTCGATTTATTGAAATGACAGACCAATTAACTAAAAATCAAAGAATAATTAATTAAACTAAATAAGTATGATAAATTTATAATTATAACATTGAATCATCAATTTCAAAAATTACTAATTCCAAATTAATTTGTAAAAAAAATAGGGGTGATTGATAAAATATATATATTCAAAATATTCATTGTAAATTATTAAGCATAAACAAATTTATTTTAAAAGGGAGGGTCAAAATTGACCATCAACAGCTTCCCCTTTTGACCGGACACGATAAAGAGTTTTGGGGCAAAGAAATTGAACCAAAGCCAATTTTTCCTAACTTTCGGCATACATTGCAGGAATAGCACGAGGATTATGAATTGTAGGACTAGATTTTGGGAGAATTTTGGAGAGTTGGGGCTGAATTCTGGCTTTGAATGGCATACCTCGGGCTTAATAAGGATAAGGCCTCA
This sequence comes from Nicotiana obtusifolia, assembly GCA_002018475.1. NCBI lineage: Eukaryota > Viridiplantae > Streptophyta > Magnoliopsida > Solanales > Solanaceae > Nicotiana > Nicotiana obtusifolia. The sequence continues at coordinate 55,480 of MCJB01050544.1, forward strand.
TATTGTTCTGGAGTGAAGACTTTGAGGAAGCGATGCTCATAGGAATTACCCTAGTATTGTATTATGACGATACTGCGAGACGGAAGATTCGGCACTCATGATAGCTTTGAATTTGCGGCTTGACTTGAAAAATTTGCAGAATTAGAGTTCTATTGATTGTATTGAGTTTGAGCTCAGATCCTTGGCCCGCTAATAAGTTTGATGTCCCTCATAGCATTGTAGCTTGTTTTACTGCTTAGAAGGAGTTTCACATTTCGATGTTAGTTCCTGCAAAAGAATGAAATACACACATACCCATATATTGCAATGTAGAATATATTAGGATGTGATGTAAATGATGTAGGAATGATAATGCCTAGCTGCCGGATTGCCATTATTCGGGATCGAGATGATGGGACACTTGAATTTTGACTCGATTGTTAGCCGGGCTGTGTACCGTTCCACAGCTGCCGGAGCATTGAGGGTCCTCGTGTTGGGGAATAGTTGACTTGTAATGTAGAATGCATCTCCGCTTGCTGCTAGAGTTTGCATCGAAATGTAAAATATCTTAGCTTGATGGGAGTGATTGACTTGTAGGGTGCATCTCCGCTTGTTGGGAGAGGTTGCACTCAAATGTAAAGTAACTCCGCTTGATGGGAGCTATCATAATGTAAAGCATCTCTGCACGATGGGAGTTCCTGACTAAAAATGCGGTCATGCCTATAAGCTGCATGAGCAAAACGTCAAAACATTCGAGATAATAATAAAGGAAAAGAGCATGCTCAAGAGATACTCATGACTACGAGGCTAAGTCGTGGCCGTCGAATGGCAGAACGTTGGCAACGAGGTTTGCAGCTATCCATTCTAATCTCTGATGTGACAGAGTGCAGTCCGGATCGCTCCCGTTGGCAGAGCAAACAGTTTGCTATATACAGGGCCTCGATTGGAGAAGCCGAAGCTTGATTTGTACAGGGTGGTCCGACTGCTTGAGTTGTTGACGGTTTGCTATATTCAGGGCTCCAATCGGTAAAGCCGGCGGCTCGATTTTATACAAGGTACTTTGATTCACTAAGCTGACGATTTGCTATATACAGGGCTCCAATTGGTGAAACCAGCGGCTCGCTATATACAACATGCTCTGTTCAGTTGAGCAAATGGTTTGCTATGTACAATATGCCTCGTTCGCGTCAGCGGCTTGGTTCCGAGAGAGCGGCAGATCCGTCAATTGCCCCAGTGTATTTCCAGCACTTCCTTTATGTCCTATTGACCCTGCACTCAAAGAAAATTCTTAGCAGGGGGTGATGGTTTGTGTCGATTGTAGTCCTGGCTTTGCCCCAGGCTTGATGAGGTTACGCCACGAAGTTCAGTAGGTGGAACGAATTATGATATTTTTAGAAAACATTTTTGAAAAATCTTTGTTTTATGGCAAATGCCATTGTTCCGGATTATGACATGTTTCGAAAGTTCCTTAAACACGAGCATTGTCTTTTGAAGACTCAATCCTGTTGATGTCGATTCTCCATGATGCTTTTGATGATGTGGCTTTTTGCCGCTGCGATTGCGTCCTAAACTGAACTAATGCATTACAAAGGTTTCCTAGGGTTATGACCAAAAACTTTCAGGTTGCCTACATATCCGAAACGGAATCAAGTCTGAACGTAGTTCATGGATAATGATAGAGAAAATATGATGAATATGACCGAGCCTGACTCAGTCAGCCTACGTATCCAGATGGAATCAGGTCAAGACATAGTTGGATTACAACATATGCAAAAATGATGAGATTGAAAATAAAATGGCCGAGTCTGACTCAAACTACCTACATATTGAAATGGAATCGGGCTAGAACGTAGTTCAATTACAAAAGATGACTGAATTCGATGAGGATTGCTTACGTATTCCTTCCAAAGGAAATCGAGTCATGGCACAGTTCCGGGTAACATACAAAATGATATTTGGATTTTCTATTACAAAATAAAGGGGGAGAGAGAAATACCAAACCCTACGTGGGTTTCCTATGTATCCCTCCGTGCGAAGTCAGGTTGAGCGTAGTTCTGTTACAGCCAAACCCTAACTCTATTGTCCTCAAACGTGGTATCTCTTGATTGTGTCTGAGTTTATAGACTTCATGCAGACTCTTCCGTCCATCTCTGCCAAGATTATAGCTCCTCTCGACAACACTTAGTGGACCATGTAAGGACCTTGCCAATTCGGTGCGAACATTCCTTTGGCTTCTTCTTGGTGGGGGAATATTTTCTTCAGAACCAACTGCTCTGGTATAAATCGGTGAGGCTTCACCCTTTTGTTAAATGCACTGACCATCCTATTTTGATACAGTTGACCATGGCATACTGCATCCATTCTCTTCTCGTCAATGAGCATGAGTTGCTCGTGCTTGACCCGTATCCATTCTGCATTGTCTAACTTGGCTTCTTAGATGACTCTTAAGGATGGTATCTCAACCTCTATGGGTATCACAGCTTCAGTTCCATATACCAACATGTATCGCGTTGCCCGAGTGGATGTCCTCATGGTGGTTTGATAACCCAGTACGGCGAAGGATAACTTCTCGTGCCATTGCCTATGATTGTCTACTATCTGCCGTAGAATCCTTTTGATGTTTTTGTTGGCTGCTTCAAATGCTGCATTAATTTGTGGTATGTAGGATGTAGAGTTGCGGTGGAAAATTCTGAACTTCTAGCAAATTTCCCTCATGAGATCACTGTTGAGATTAGTTGCGTTTTCAGTAATGATTGACTCGGGTGTCCCAAATCGGTAGAAGATGCTGTTACGGAGGACATCGGCCACTACCTTCTTTCTGACGACCTTGTAGGTGGATGCTTCAACCTATTTTGTGAAGTAGTCAATGGCTACCAAGATGAAACGGTGCACATTTGATGCGGCGGGCTCTATAGGTCCAATCACGTCCATGGCCCAAGCGGCAAATGGCCAAGGCGAACCCATTACATTCAACTCATTAGGCGAAACTCAGATGAAATCCCTGTGGATTTAGCACTGGTGACACTTCTGCACATAGCGGATACTATCTCTTTCCATGGTCATCCAAAAGTATCCGGCTCTTAAGATCTTCTTGGCGAAGTGAAGTCGTTCATGTGGGGTCCGTATGTTCTTGCATGTATTTCTTCTAACAATCTAGTTGCTTCTGCGGCATCTACACATCTTAACAGACCCAAGTCTGGGGTCTTTCTACACAGGACTCCCCCGTTTAGGACAAAGTGATTTGCCAGCCTTCTGAGCACTCGCTTTTGACTATTAGTAGCACTCTCTAGGTATCCTCTTGTTTCGAGGAACCTTTTGATGTCATGGTTTACCATCTGGCTCTTCGTTTACATGAAAATAGTACACATGTTGATCTTTGATTTCTACTTTGATAGGGTCAATATAATTCTCATCTGGATGCTGAATCATGGATGATAGGGTTGCAACAGCATCGGAAACTCGTTCGGGATCCTTGGAACGTGCTTGAACTCAATCTTTATGAACTTCTTGCATAATTCTTTTACGCATTGCGGGTATGGGATGATCTTGATGTTCTTGGTAGACCATTCACCTTGAACTTGATGTATCAATATATCAGAATACCCTATGACCAAAATCTCTTTGACATTCATGTCAACTGCCATGCTGATCCCAAGGATGCACGCTTCGTATTCGAGTCATATTATTGGTGCAAGGGAACCTTATCTTTGCTAATGCTGGATAGTGCTGTCCTGATTCCGAAATTAGTACTGCCCTGTCACGACCCAAGCCGGAGGGCCGCAGTTGGCACCGGACCCTACTCAACGGGCGCCGGCGTACCCTTCATCTAACTTTCCTTATTATCTATAAGGCTTGTCATATGCATATAATCTCGAATAATAATTATAATGATACGTGATATTATACCATGATACGAACTTACATATATACATAATATAGCCAACAAGGCTGCAATGCAAAACCATAAAACAAAATACATACGTTTGCCGACAAGGCAATTCAACTGTACATAAGTCAACCCATCGCTTGTCTATGCATAAATTGACACTTGTCTATGAGCCTCTACAAAAACGTACATAATGCAACCTATGCCGGAACAGGGCCCCCACATGCCCAAAACAGAATGCATACCAACACTGTGGCAAGTCCGAAGGATGGATCTCGCCAATATCTGCTGAACTGGGTAGCCTACTGTGGTAGGGGAGCTTCGTCTATCTGCCCGCTTGGACCTGCAGCACGACATGTAGCGTCCACAAATAAAGGACGTCAGTACGGATAATGTACTGAGTATGTAAGACAGGAAACATAATGCAAGAACAATAATAAGCATCAGGGTAAGAGACATACAACATGTACCATCTGAATGCCTCTGAGGGCGACTAACCATGTCATGCCTGACATGCATATGCATATACATATATTTATATCCTTTTGAAAATCATCATATACAGATATACGCTTCTGTGGGCCTCATCATCATCTCATACATATGCCTCTGTGGGCCTCCTCATTATCATACCCAATTGATCAGTGGTTGCACAATAGGTGCCATACCCGGCCGACTATAGCGCGGCTCGGTAAAGTAAAATAGCTGTCGTCTATAGCGCGACTAAATAGAGTAAAACATATATTTGCACAATAGGTGCCATACCCGGCCGACTATAGCGCGGCTCGGTAGAGTAAAATAGATAATGCATGCTGGACTCATAAGATACATACTATCATGGTGCCGTAAGGTCGAAGAAATAATAACATATCAATCCTCCCATTAGAGGGGAAACAATATAAGTATTACTACCTTCTAAGAGTAGAGTATCTTTGGGGTTCATTCATTGCATTGTGTACAGTCAGAGTCATGCAAAAGAAGGAAAAGGATAGTCTCACATACCTTGCAATACTTTCCAATC
>MCJB01050545.1:0-33493 GCA_002018475.1 Nicotiana obtusifolia
TATATATATATATATATATATAAGGCAATATATTGTATATATAGTTTATATCTATATATATATATATGTATATATATACAATATATACAACATATATACAATATATACAAGACTTATATAGGCAATATATTTATATATGTCTAATTGCAATCTATATTAGTATATGCATATATAGTTTACAAGAAATTTTCGTTGATTAAAAAAAAAAATATATATATATATATATATATAGGAACCGTTAGGCCCGTTGGGCCCGTGGGCCCGGCCCATTTAGCCCGGATCCATGTGGGCTTAGGCCCGTAGCGGGCCGGTCCCTACCCACAGGACCGCCAGGCCCGCCAGGCCCGCCGTGGGCCACAGCTTTATTTACCCTTATATCTTCCTCATTCTGACTGACCAAATTTCCTCAACCGCAACACCCCTTTTCCGGCAACCTCTTTCTCCATTCGTTTTGTTTCTTATCGTCACTTCCCCAGGCGTCTTTGAGTGTGGTGGTCTTGACATAATTAAACCCTTATTCTCTTGTGTTTCAGTATTTTTTGTCGTGGCTGAAAAGTTTGATTACCGAAAAATGTTGACCTGAAATTTTTTGGAGTTGACCACTACCACAAGAAGAAGCATGAAGCAAGAAAGAAGTAGGAGAAAATAATTAAATTTGTGAAGGCAACAGTCATGGTTTCGATATGTCCTTTTCTGATTATTTCTTCGGAAAAGAGCAAGTTTGCTCATTCACCATTTTCAAAGCTTTTGGTAGCGTTAAGGACCCATTTTAATGGAGAAAGCAACTCTTCCTCTACAGATTCTTTATGTGTGCATATTTTTGTATGTGTGTCTATGTAATCCTCAACTTTACGATCATAACTTGTACACTTAATTTGCTCCTTTAATTTTTTATACTTGCGGGTGGAGGTAGCTTTATTGGGTGAAGATGGTATGGTGGATATTTACATCGCTGGAGGTGATATAGGAGAAATGGGGTATTGTAATGCCAAACTGCTAATGAAATATTAGAAGAAAGCTAGTTTAGGTGTATTCCGATGGTGGTCAGAGAGTGGTTAAAAGGGGTGGCTTTAAATTGAGTCACGTTGGCAGTATCTAGATAAGGCTGTATTGTGGTCCGGGCCGCGACCTAAATGGGCCAAACGGGTCGAGCCAAACGGGCCTTGGCTTAGGCGGGCTGGGCTGAGACGGTCTCGGGCCTAACGGACCAAATGAGTGGAATCGGCCCACTACGGTCCTAAGCCCAAATGGTCCCGAGCTAAATGGGTCAGGCCCGCGAGCCTAAACGGGCTTTTTCGTTTCGGATTATTTTTTCTAGGAAATTTTCTTATAAACTATATATGTATATACTAATATAAACTGCTTTATATAAATATATATAGTATATATAGTATGTATATATAATTATATATTGCCTTATATAATATATAACTCTTATATATATATATAGTGCCTTATATATAGCTTATATGTATTAGATATATATATAGTTTATATGTCTTAGATATATAAGATTATATATTATACTGCCTGGCCATTACGCCAAAGATTGTAAGGTTAAGGATAAGATCAAGAACCTTGACCTAGATGATAGTATTAAGGATTCGTTATATAAGATCCTTTTGAATTCTTCAAAGGATAATTCTCCAGTAAGCAGTGACACAGAATCTTTAACTGATAAAGATTTGAAAGTGTTACAAAATGAAGAATATTATTCTTCATCAGATTCAGAGTGCGGACCTTATAAGCAAATGCAAGGTGGGTGTTGTGATAATAACACAGAAGATGAGTTTTATAATAAGTTATAGTGGTAAGGAAATCTATGAATGGAACATAGATGGATTCACGGATAGACAGATTTAGATTCAGGTACATATAATGCTTATGTATAGTACTATTTGTAAGGTAAATAATAATTCTGAAAAAGCCATAGCTGATATGATTATAGCTGGGTTTACTGGCCAATTAAAAGGCTGGTGGGATAATTATTTGACTAATAGTCAAAGAGCAGATATTTTAGGAGCTGTTAAATCAGAAAATGGACAGAATGTGCAAAATATAGTCTATTCTTTAGTTCTTAATATTATAGAACATTTCTCAGGAAGATGGTCAGATAATAGTGAGACCATCAGAACTATGCTTCAAAACCTAAGGTGCCATACACTCACTGAATTTAGATGGTATAAGGATGTATTCCTTTCAAGAGTTATGGAATTATCCGAGTGTAATAGTACTTACTGGAAGTCTAAATTTATAGATGGGCTTCCCACTTTATTTGCTGAAAGAATTAGAAAGACCCTTAAAGGTACTGCTATGAGTATAGATTATAATAGTTATACTTATGGTAAGCTGATTAGTGTATGCACCCAGGAAGGTTTAGCTCTTTGTAATGAGATTAAGCTAAACCAAGTGATTAAGAAATACCGTCTAAATGAGAGACAACAATTAGGAGAGTTATGTGAGCAATTTGCTATAGATATCCCCAAAATTAAGAAACCTCACAGGAAGAAGAAAGACCAAAAAGAGCCTTATAGGTACAAGAGAAAAAAGAAAACAAATCCCGAAAAGAGAAGGGAGAAGACCGAAAATAGAAGGTCTAGTTATAAGAAGAGAAAGGATTTTATCAAATTCGTTAAGCCCAATGCCTGTTATAAGTGTGGTAAAGTAGGCCATTACGCCAAACGCAACTTGTATTAAACTAATATGTAAGAATCTATGAGATTCTCTATAAGGAGCTAAATCATTTTCAGATAATAATCTAAAAGTAGCATGATCATTATCTACTGTGATAGTCTCTTCTGTAGTTTTGACTACTTGTTTTAAACCTAATTTTTCAAAGGTACCTAACTGGTATATAACCTTAGGTTGAATTTTAGGGATCGTCCACTTATTAAGGAGATCTAATTGTTGCGGCATATCATACTATTCTTTTCTACTGTTTTTAACAGTAGACTGTTTCCTAATGATATTCATTAGAAAAAATATGTTAAACTTAGTTTTCTATCACTATTCTTTCACATGGCTCTGATACCAACGTGACTACAGGATCGCTTCTACGTAGCTACAGGGAGAATTACTAAGGTAGAAACCCTGTCAAAATCCTAAGTCAGTTAATAAGCTCTAAACCACGACCTCACCTGCTAACCCTTTTACAACGCCCAACCTTGGCTTAAAAATGGGTCTTGCAGAGGCCACCGGTTATGCTGCCATAACCAGAGCTTACTATCTAACATAGAACTGCCTGGGTTTAAACCTTTAACCTAAGCAACATCGGAATGGATACAACAATCAAATTAATACTAAAGCATGCTTCAAGAATAGTTCAAGAATCCTAAGTTTAACACAAATATTTAGACTATCATTTAGTCTAAATCTGCAGACCAAGAAATTAAAATTAAAATTAAAAATAAAAAAAATTTAAAAATACCTGAGACCGCTGAAGATGTAACCAAGTGGTTGATTTTATTGATATAAGCTGTTTAAACAAAATTTTACAAGTGGGAAAGTAGAGAGAGAAAGAGCCTCAAAAAAACTTACCTAAATCTGATAGCCTAAGGATCCTTATATAATGGATCAGTTGCACAAACATTAAAATATACAATAAAATGGCCGACAAAATAATTACAATCGTGGCCGACAAAAAAGAAAAAGAAAAAATGCCAAACTACTTTATAAAAGTAGATTCCCGACAATTCTTTATGGTAGGGTCGGGTGATTTTATTAAAGTCATTTTGTTTCTATTACCCCAATAATTCTGAAGTGGGGCCTTTCAATTATTTTCCAGCAACTCTTTTGCCTTTGTTATTTTTTGATGATGAAGATTCCTCCCCATATTCTTTCACCTTTTGTAAAAATTCTTCAATTTCTTCTATATTGATTTGCTCTGTATTACCTTCTTGGAATTCTCCTGCCAAGCAAATATCTTCTTCGGTAGTATTACTAATTGAAGCCACTGATATATCGTCTGACATCTCTGTATCAAAATTCTTGGCAAAATCTTTCCTAACTTCTTCAAGCTAGGAAGCTATAAGTTCTTTCTTTGAAACTGCACCTTTTTTCATCTGCAGTTTTCTGATGATACGCTTGAAAGGGCTAAGTTCCTCTTCAGTATTACTGGCTTTATGTGTGCTATATATTTCTAGTGCTTTGTAGATATTATCCACAGTTTCTTGCCCATGAATATGGGCTTCCTTGGTTATTTGGAGGAATTTACTCCAAAACTTTGTATAAAACATTCTGTTTAAGAAGGGAAATCCCCTACTCGTTTGACTAACTTCTATATCTCATTTCATAATCCATGGGATTGAAAATTCTATGAAGAAATACATAAGGGCCATACCCTCAAAGAATATATTATCCTTCTGTAAAGCTATTAATTTTGGCGATATTTCTACCCATTGAGTATATAAACTCTTAAGAACTTCTGGTAATATTTCTATTGACGGACCATATAAAATCCACCAGTCACAAAACCAATTAGGTAAATTCTGCTCAAATACATTTGGGCAGATCTTGATAAACCAAGAATATTTCCTATTAGCATTCTCATATAAAAAAGTTTTATGAAAACTTTGGATATAATCCCAGTAATTAAACTTAACAGGTATCTTCTGTTCTAGATAGATATAATCCATTTATTTCAACGTACTGATGCCCCATTCATCTGAGGGAATAATCCTTTTGATTATTATTTTAGAAAAGTTATAAACTTTTCTCGTAGTAGAAGGATAAAAGTGTTGAATTTCAGCTGTTCCTGTTGATAATAAAATCAACTCATAATTCATCCTGTACCTATAAGCAGTTGAGGCATATGATGCCGTATCCAAGTACCTAGCCATTATTTGCCAGGGATTATCCTTCCATTTGAGGTCAGATTGTTCCAAAAGAATTATCAATTCTTTTTGTGAACCTTGGCTATAAACCTCATTTCCTTCGTGGCCTTCTTCTGTTAAGGCTGCTGAATACGAAGGTGGGTTATTACCGTTATTTTTGGACTTTATGAATTCCATAAATTCCCTGTACATAGGGTGGTCAGTATTAACCCCCGAGCTCGAGCTTTCTGTGTTATTAGCAGCTATTAGTTTTTGGTTGCCAATTTGGGCGAGGATATTACCTCTCCCTTTACCAGTTCCTCTTCCCCTTCCTCGAGGGGGTACATACTGTGGTCTCATCTGCATAATGAAACATAAGGAATTATGAATTCAAATATTCTATAGTAAGAAAATCAGGAAGATTATTATCACTATCCTTTTTATAAATAATTTCGAAATCGAATGGAGCTAGTAGTGATTGCTATCTTGCAAACATCTGTTTCGAAACATCATGCTAAAAATCTTTATTAAAGATAAATCTAGCTGCATGACAATCAGTTTTTATTAAAAACTTTTGATTATATAAATTATTCTAAAACTTTAAAACACATTTAACTATAGTCAAGATTTCTTTAGCAACAGTTGCATAATTTTTCTGAGAATTCTTCCATTTTTCAGAATAAAATTGGATAAGGTATTCCTGTTTATTACTAGGACATATCTGCTTCAGTATTCCACCATAGCCTATATCAGAGGCGTCAGTTTCAACCAATTTATCCCAATTTGGGTTAGCAAGGGTTAAACATGGAAGGTTATTAACCTTCTTCTTAATGATTTTAATAGCATCAGTATGAGTGTTAGTCCAACGCTTTGGATTCTTTTTGAGTCTATCATAAAAGATAGCAGTATCCGTGGCTAAATCCTTTATAAAAGGAGAGATATAATTAACATTGCCCAAAAATCTCTGCAATAGGGTTTTGTCAGTTATAACATCAGGAAATTTAGAAGCAAATTCAATGCTACGATTAATAGGAATTATTTTTCCTTTTTCAATAGTATGACCTAAAAATCTAGTATTAGTCTGAAAAAGATTCATCTTTGGTTTAGAAATAACTAAACCATTTTGTATAATAATTTTTCTAAATATTTCTAGGTGTCGAAAATGACTTTCAATATTCTTTGAAAATACCAGGATATCATCTATATAGACTATTATGAAATTAGTATAAGAAATAAAAATATCATCCATAATTTTCTGAAATTCAGAAGGAGCATTCTTCAAGGCAAAGGGCATAACATTCCACTCATATTGACCCATTGGGACATTAAAAGCGGTTTTATATCTATCTGATTCAGCTATTTGGACCTACCAATAGTCTGATTTTACATCAAACTTTGAAAATATAATCGCATCATGTAATCTATCCAATAAGTCCTTTTTATTAGGGATAGGATATCTAATCCATTTTAGCGTCTTATTAAGGGGCTTGTAGTTTATAATAAGCCTAGGAACACCACGTTCCTGTTCTGCATGTTTATTAACATAGAAAGCAGTGCAAGACCATTTGGACTTTGAAGGTTTTATTAAACCTTTCTCTATTAGGGAATTAATTTCCTTTTTGCATAATTACAAATATTCGGAATTCATTTGGCATGGCCTAGCTTTAATTATATTATCCTCTGAAAAGCCTTTTTCATAAGGAAGACTTACTATATGATTTTTCCTGTTCCAAAATTGATTTGGATGATCTCCACAAATTTATAAAGAAAACTGATTTTTTAACAAATCAATTTTTTCTATTAACTTAGGAGCTTTTAAGTCTTGCTCAATAGTAAGACTACGAATTTCATTTTTGAGAAAATCAATCTGCTTATTTTTTGCAGAATATTATTAGAAATAATTTCATTCAAAAATCTCTGAATTGGTTGAGTTATAAACTCAAAAGTAATAGGTTTACTCTTATAAGTACCTATAATGCTATTAGCATCCCAGTTAGTAAAAGGCATAATTTTATGAAAAAATGGCACGCCTAATATAATATCCTGATGAATATCTTTTATTAAAACAAAATTTTCAGGAATGCAAATATTATTTTTACAAATAAAAGTTTTAGGTAATTTACAAGTAATACCCATATGCTGACCACTAGTATTTTTTAATTTATGAGTGATTTTATGAAAATATCTTGAAGGTATTATCCCTTCTTTTATACAATTAAAATCTGCACTACTATCAAATAATGCAACAAATTCTTTTTTAAAATTATAATCAATCAAAAGAGTTACCTTTATTAGAAATTTTTGAGTAGTGAATAATTGTAATTTTTGTAAAAACTCATTATCAGGAAAATTAACAGTTCCTAAAAAGTCATCTCTTACTTCCTTATTATTGGAAGTACTTGGACCCAATTCTAATTCAGTAATATCAGTACTGAATTCTAAATTTGGAGCAACCTGGGGATTTTCTAACTTAATAATCCTCTTATCTAAGGCTATATTAGAAGCCTTTAAATTCGAGATTTCATTCTTGAAATTATTAATCTCGTCCTTCAAATCTTGAACAGTGGTTGGCCTGTCTATGGCTTGGGATTTTTCCTTTAAAATCCTCTTTATATCAGACATAGTATAAGGACCTTTTTGGGAGGGAATTCCTTCTATTTCAGAATCCTTGGGACTATTATCCTTAATGGGATCTATCTTATCTATAATCTGGGATCTTAGTTCAGGATCCTTTATAACTCTAAGGAGTTCTAATAAACTATCATTTGTAAGGACATTTATATCTAAATCCTTAAACTGAGAATAAATATTATAAAACTCATCTTCTGTGTTGTTGTCACAACACCCACCTTGCATTTGCTTATAAGGTCTACACTCTGAATCTGATGAAGAATAGTATTCTTCATTTTGTAACACTTTCAAATCCTCATCAGTTAAAGATTCTGTGTTACTGCTTACTGGAGAATTATCATTTGAAGAATTCAAAAGGATCTTATATAACGAATCCTTAATACTATCATCCAGGTCAAGGTTCTTGATCTTATCCTTAACCTTACAATCTTTGGCGTAATGGCCTACTTTACCACACTTATAACAGGCATTGGGCTTAACGAATTTGATAAAATCCTTTCTCTTCTTATAACTAGACCTTCTATTTTCGGTCTTCTCCCTTCTCTTTTCGGGATTTGTTTTCTTTTTTCTCTTGTACCTATAAGGCTCTTTTTGGTCTTTCTTCTTCCTGTGAGGTTTCTTAATTTTGGGGATATCTATAGCAAATTGCTCACATAACTCTCCTAATTGTTGTCTCTTATTTAGACGGTATTTCTTAATCTCTTGGTTTAGCTTAATCTCATTACAAAGAGCTAAACCTTCCTGGGTGCATACACTAATCAGCTTACCATAAGTATAACTATTATAATCTATACTCATAGCAGTACCTTTAAGGGTCTTCCTAATTCTTTCAGCAAATAAAGTGGGAAGCCCATCTATAAATTTAGACTTCCAGTAAGTACTATTACACTCGGATAATTCCATAACTCTTGAAAGGAATACATCCTTATACCATCTAAATTCAGTGAGTGTATGACACCTTAGGTTTTGAAGCATAGTTCTGATGGTCTCACTATTATCTGACCATCTTCCTGAGAAATATTCTATAATATAAAGAACTAAAGAATAGACTATATTTTGCACATTCTGTCCATTTTCTGATTTAACAGCTCCTAAAATATCTGCTCTTTGACTATTAGTCAAATAATTATTCCACCAGCCTTTTAATTGGCCAGTAAACCCAGCTATAATCATATCAGCTATGGCTTTCTCAGAATTATTATTTACCTTACAAATAGTACTATACATAAGCATTATATGTACCTGAATATAAATCTGTCTATCCGTGAATCCATCTATGTTCCATTCATAGATTTCCTTACCACTATAACTTTGTGAGAAGTAATTGGGCTCAGGTTTTTCTAGTAAAACATCCTGAGGGGTCGGTCTATGATAGTAGTGCATCCTTTGTATTGGTTTTCTAGCAAACTTTTCTGAGATTTTATTAATCTCATCCGAAAGTTTTTCCTTTCTTTCTTCGCTAGATAAATTTTCTAAATTTAAAGGACTAATCCTAAATCCTTCAAATTTCTTATTAAGAAGTTTCTCCAAGTCATCTAGACTTTTCAATTTAAAGTCTTTGACTTCTGGAGGGGGTTGGATACTGGCAGTCGCTATTTGCTCTTTACCTTTTATAGTATCCTGGTTGCTAATTTTTTGGACTTCTTCTATAAGCTTGTCCAATCTATCACTGATAGAAGCTACCTGTTCACCCAGAATACTAACACAGATATTTGTATAATTATTCTGAGTCAACATCGTATTCAAATTTCTAGTAGTAATAGTACCAGTATTATCATCAAACAATTTAGAAAAGGCAGTATAATATATAACCTTATCTTTTTCTTCCATTTGGAAAGATGTTTGCGGTGGGAAAACAGATTTAGTAACTTCCCCACTACTGAGCTTATAATCTCTTTCTAGCATGGAAATATAGCCATCAATATATTTAGACATGAACCAAGGCACAAAAGCTATAATCTTGTTATGTCTACTAATGTTATTATAAAATTCATCTTGGAAAAACTTTATTTATTTTTCATTGAAGTTATCAAAAAACCAGTTTCTAAAATCTATTTGATGGCTACAGTCCATGTAAACCATTTGAAAAATCCATTTCTGATTCGGTTGGGTCTGGCATAGCACTAGCAATATTATCTGTGCTAATTTTTATAACATCAATTCTATCATTTTCTCTAATTTGTGAGGTAGATGCCCTTGAAGGAAAATCTACCTTATAATTAATAGAAGAGATATATGAGGAATTGGATCTAGTTAATCTAGATGAATAACTGATATTATCAATTTGATCTGGTTCATTGAACCTGATCCTAACAGTTCCATCAGAAGCTTGTTCAACTTCTGTGATTTCACTGTTAACATTATTTCGAGGAGCTATTGCTTCCTCAATGACCCATTCTTTGGGAGAAATTTATCTCATCCCACTTAATAGGTCTTCTTGTAACAACTTTAGATTTACCAAAATTAGTTTTTAATAGTTTCATTTTTGAAATCCATCATTTTGCATATAGGATTCAAAGTATATAAAGGCTTATAATAAATTCTATAACAAATGCATATAACTTCAGTACCAGGCAAATAATCATAACCATGGATTTTAATACTCAATATTAAAGCATTTAGCGAATTATCATCGCTTAATAAAATCTGCAAATTAGGATAAGTATTAAAGAATACAGGGCCATAAGCCAAACTGGTTTGTACTGTCCCTATTAGAGATTTTTTCCAATTTTGGTTTCTGCCATCTCTAAGAGCTGCAATAAAGCTTTCAGGTAAGCCTCTTAATGTAAGTGGCTTGAACGCAACTTGTATTAAACCAATATGTAAGAATCTATGAAATTCTCTATAAGGAGCTAAATCATTTTCAGATAATAACCTAAAAGTAGCATGATCATTATTTACTGTGATAGTCTCTTCTGTAGTTTTGACTACTTGTTTTAAACCTAATTTTTCAAAGGTACCTAACTGGTATATAACCTTAGGTTGAATTTTAGGGATCGTCCACTTATTAAGGAGATCTAATTGTTGCGGCATATCATACTCTTCTTTTCTACTGTTTTTAACAGTAGACTGTTTCCTAATGATATTCATTAGAAAAAATGTGTTAAACTTAGTTTTCTATCCCTATTCTTTCACATGGCTCTGATACCAACGTGACTACAGGATCGCTTCTGCATAGCTACAGGGAGAATTACTAAGGTAGAAACCCTGCCAAAATCCTAAGTCGGTTAGTAAGCTCTAAACCACGACCTCACCTGCTAACCCTTTTACAACGCCCAACCTTGGCTTAAAAACTTCTTTAAACAGCTTATATCAATAAAATCAACCACTTGGTTACATCTTCAGCGGTCTCAGGTATTTTTAATTTTTTTTATTTTTAATTTTAATTTTAATTTCTTGATCTGCAGATTTAGCCTAAATTATAGGCTAAATATTTGTGTTAAACTTAGGATTCTTGAACTATGTCTTATATATATATATATATATATATATATAGTATCCTTGCTACTAATTTTTTGGACTCCTGCTATAAGCTTGTCCAATATATCACTGATAGAAGAAACTTGTTCACCCAAAATACTCACACAGATATTCGTATAATTATTCTGAGTCAACATTGTATTTAAATTTCTAGCAGTAATAGTGCCTGTATTATCATCAAATAACTTAGAAAAAGCAGTATAATAAATAACCTCATCTTTTTCTCCCATTTGGAAAGATGTTTGAGGTGGAAAAATAGACTTAGTAATTTCACCATTAATAAGCTTATAATCTCGTTCTAACACGGAAATATAACCATCAACATATTTAGACATAAACCAAGGCACAAAAGCTATAAGCTTGTTATGTCTACTAATATCATTATAAAAATCCTCTTGGAAAAACTTTATTAATTTTTCATTAAAATTGTCAAAAAACCAATTTCTAAAGAGTTCCCATCTGGGTTTTTTGAAATCTGCCAGTATTAATTTTCTTGCCGGTGATCCCGGACTAAAATCTATTTGGTCACTATCCGTGTAAACCATTTGAAAAATCCATTTCCGATTCGGTTGGGTCTGGAATAGCACTAGCAATATTATCTGTGCTAATTTTTATGACATCAATTCTATCTCTAATCTGTGAAGTAGATGCTCTTGAAGGAAAATCTACTTTATAATCAATAGGAGAAATATAAGAAGAATTAGATCTAGTTAATCTAGATGAATAGCTGATATTATCAGTCTGATCTGGTTCATTGAACCTGATCTTAACAGTTCCATCATTGATGATCATTGATAAGATGAATCCTGTCAAGGAGGATAGTTTTAAGAGTTCCAAACTGGAGGAACTTCCCCCCAAGAAGGGCCTTATACTATGGCTGATATAAAGAGGATTTTAAGAGAAAAATCCCAGGCCATAGATAAACCTACTAAGGTCCAAGATTTGAAAGAAGAGATTAATAATCTAAAGAGTGAAGTTTCGAGTTTAAAGGCTTCTAATATAGCCTTAGATAAGAGGATTCTTAAATTAGAAAGTCCTCAGATTAATACCAATTTAGAATTTAGTACTGATATTACTGAATTAGAAATTGGTCCCAGTACTTCTTATACGGAGAAAAAAGATGATTTTCTAGGAACTGTGAAATTTCCTGACAATGAATTTTTGCAAAAATTACAGTTCTTTACTACGCAAAAGTTTTTAATAAAAGTAACTCTTTTAATAGATTATAATTTCAAAAAAGAGTTTGTGGCATTATTTGACAGTGGTGCTGATTTAAATTGTATAAAAGAAGGAATAATACCTTCTAGATATTTTCACAAAACTACTCATAGATTAAAAAATGCTAGTGGACAACATATGAGTATTACTTATAAATTACCCAAAGCATTTATCTGCAAAAATAACATTTGCATTCCCGAAAATTTTATTTTAGTCAAAGACATTCATCAGGATATAATATTAGGTGTGCCATTTATTCATAAAATCATGCCTTTTACTAATTGGGATGCTGATAGCATTACAGGTAATTACAATGGAAAACCAATTACTTTTGGTTTATAGCTCAACCGGTCCAAAGATTTTTGAACGAAATTATTTTCAATAATATTACTGCAAAAAATAAACAGATTGATTTTCTTAAAAATGAAATTTGCAGTCTTACAATTGAACATGATTTGAAAGCTTCGAAATTATATACAAAAAGGGTAGTGATAATAATCTCCCTGATTTTCTTACTAGAGAATATTTGAATTCATAATTCTTATGTTTCATTTTTCAGATGAGACCTCAATATACACCCCCTAGAGGTAGGGGAAGAGGCAGTGGAAGAGGTCGAGGTAATATCCTTGCCCAAATTGGTAACCAGAAACTGATATCTGCTAACATTGCAGAAAGTTCAAGCTCAGGGGTTAATACTGACCACCCCATGTACAGGAGTTCATGGAATTTATAAAGGCCAAACAAAATTCGGGTAATAACCCACCTTCATATTCTACAGCCTTAATGGAAGAAGGTCATGAAGGAAATGAAGCTTATAGCCAGAATTCCAAAAAAGAATTAATAATTCTTTTGGAATATTCCGACCTCAAATGGAAGGATAATCCTTGGCAAATAATGTCTAGGTATCTTGACACGGCATCATATGCTACTACCACTTATAAATACAGAATGAATTATGAGTTGATTCTTCAATCAACAGGAACAGCTGAATTTCAGCATTTTTTCCCATCTACAACCAAGAAAGTTTATAACTTTTCTAAGATAATATTCAAGCGAATAATTCCTGCTGATGAATGGGGAATTAGTACTTTGAAGGAAAAGGATTATATCCATCCTGATCAGAAAATTTCTGTCAAGTTTAATTATTGGGATTATATCCAAAGTTTTTATAAAACTTTTTATTATGAAAATCCTAATAAGAAATATTCATGGTTCATAAAGATTTGTGCTAATATTTTTTAACAAAGTTTACCGAATTGATTTTGTGAATGGTGGACTGTATATGGACCATCAATAGACATTTTACCAGATAATTATAAGGCCTTATATGCTCAGTGGGTTGAATTATCACCCAAGTTGATAAGTTTACAGAAAGAGAATATATTCTTTGAAGGAATGGCTTCTATGTATTTCTTAATAGAATTCTCTATTCCATGGATTTTAAAATGGGATGTTGAAATCGGTTATACCGATAAAGGATTCCCTTGCCTTAATAGAACTTTTTATACAAAGTTCTGGAGTAAAATGCTTTTAGTTAATAAAGAAACGGGACAACTTCATGGTCAAGAGACTTTGAACAATATTGACAGGGCTCTTAAGAATTATAGTGTTCAAAGAAACAGCAAAATAAATGCTGAAGAAGAAATCAGCCCTTTCAATCATATTAGCCGAAAGTTGCAGATGAAAAAAGGGGCAGTATCAAAAGAAGAACTCATAGCTTCTTATTTGGCAGAAGTTAGAAAGGATTTCGCAAAACATTTTGATACGGAAATGCCAGATGATATATCAATGGCATCCATAAGCAAAAATACTAATGAAGACATTTGCTTGGAAGATGAATCCCAAGAAGAAAATGCTGAACAGGTTAATATTGAAGAATTGGAAGAATTTTTGAAGAAGATGAAAGAAAATGCGGAAGAATCTTCCTCGTCAAAAACCGACAAAGGCAAAGGAGTGGGTAGAAAATAATTGAAGGCCCCACTCAAATATAATTGGGGTAATAAAGACAATAGCTTTAATAAAGCAGATGGCCCCACCAGATAAAGATGTCGGCCACAAAATCTACTTTTATAAAGTAGTTTGTCGTTTTATCTTTTCCTTTTTATCTTGTCTGTCATTTTACTGTTTTCTTTTTGACTTTTATTCGTAGATCCATTATATAAGGATCACTTAGGCCTTAGTTGGGGAACAGGCTTTCTCTCCCCGATAGTTCTTACTCTCCTCTCAGTTGTAAAAATCTCTCTGTAAATCAGTTAGCTTATTAATAAAAGAAACCACTTGGTTACAACCTCGACGGTCTCAGGTACTTTTTAATTTTTAATTTTAATTTTAATTTCTTGTTTAAAGACTTAGCCTAAATGATAGGCTAAATATATGTATTAAACTTAGGGTTCTTGAACTGTTCTGGAAGCATGTTTTAGTATTAATTTGATTACTGTTTTGTTCCGATGTTGCTTAGGTTAAAAGTTTAAACCCAGGCAGTTCTAAGTTAGAAAGTGAGCTCTGGTTATGGCAACATAACTGGTGGCCTCTGCAGAACCCGTTTTTAAGCAGTTGGTTGAGGCGTTGTTAAAGGGTTAGCAGGTGAGGTCGTGGTTTAGAGTTCACTAACTGGCTTAGAATTTTGACAGGGTTTGCACTATTGTAATCCTTCCCTGTAGCTACATCGAAGAGATCCGTAGTCCCGTTGGTATCAGAGCCATGTGAAAGAATAGGGATAGAAAACTAAGTTTAGCACCATTTTCCTAATGAATATCATTAAGAAGCAGTCTACTGTTAAAAACAGTAGAAAAGAAGAGTATGATATGCCACAACAGTTAGATCTCCTTAATAAGTGGACAATCCCTAAGATTCAACCTAAGGTTATATACCAGTTAGGTACTTTTGAAAGATTAGGTTTAAAACAAGTAGTCAAAACTACTGAAGAAACTATCACGGTAGACAATGATCATGCTACCTTTAGGTTATTATCTGAAAATGATTTAGCCTCTTATAGAGAATCTCATAAATTTCTACATATTGGTCTAATTCAAGTAGCATTTAAGCCACTTACTTTAAGAAGCTTACCTGAAAGCTTTATAGCAGCTCTCAGAGATGGTAGAAACCAAAACTGGAAGAAATCCCTAATAGGGACAGTACAAACCAGCTTGGCCTATGGCCCTATTTATTTTAATGCTTATCCTAATTTGCAGATTTCATTAAGTGATGAAAACTCTTTGAATGCTTTAATATTAAGCATTAAACTCCATGGTTATGCTTATTTGCCTGGTACTAAAGTTATATGTATTTGTTATAGAATTTATTATAAACCCTTATATACTTTGAATCCTATGTGCAAAATTATGGATTTCAAAAATGAAACTATTTTGATAGAAACCAATTTTGATAAATCTAAAGTGATTACTAGAAGACCTATTAAGTGGGATGAAATAGATTTTCCCAAAGAATGGGTCATTGAGGAGGCAATAGCTCCTCGAAATAATGTTAACAGTGAAATAATAGAAGTTGAACAAACTTCTGATGGAACTGTTAAGATTAGGTTTAATGAACCAGATCAGACTGATAATATCAGTTATTCATCTAGATTAACTAGATCTAATTCTTCTTATATTTCTCCTGTTGATTATAAAGTAGATTTTCCTTCAAGAGCATCTACTTCACAGATTAGAGATAGAATTGATGTCATAAAAATTAGCACAGATAATATTGCTAGTGCTATTCCAGACCCAACCGAATCGGAAATGGATTTTTCAAATGGTTTACACGGATAGTGACCAAATAGATTTTAGCCTGGGATCACCGGCAAGAAAATTAATACAGGCAGAATTCAAAAAACCCAGATGGAAACTCTTTAGAAATTGGTTTTTTGACAATTTTAATGAAAAATTAATAAAGTTTTTCCAAGAGGATTTTTATAATGATATTAGCAGACATAACAAGCTTATAGCTTTTGTGCCTTGGTTTATGTCTAAATATGTTGATGGTTATATTTCCATATTAGAACGAGATTATAAGCTTAGTAATGATGAAATTACTAAGTCTATTTTTCCACCTCAAACATCTTTCCAAATGGGAGAAAAAGATAAGGTTATTTATTGTACTGCTTTTTCTAAGTTATTTGATGATAATACAGGCACTATTACTGTTAGAAATTTAAATACAATGTTGACTCAGAATAATTATACGAATATCTATGTGAGTATTTTGGGTGAACAAGTTTCTTCTATCAGTGATAGATTGGACAAGCTTATAGCAGGAGTCCAAAAAATTAGTAGCAAGGATACTATAAAAGGTAAGGAGCAAATAGCAACTGCCAGTATCCAACCACCTCCAGAAGTCAAAGACTTTAAATTGAAAAGTCTAGATGACTTGGAGAAACTTCTTAATAAGAAATTTGAAGGATTTAAAATTAGTCCTTTAAATTTAGAAAATCTTTCTGATGAGGAAAGAAAAGAAAAACTTTCTGATGAGATTAATAAAATCTCAGAGAAGTTTGCTAAAAAACCAGTACAAAGGATGTACTATTATCATAGACCAACCCCTCAGGATGTTTTACTAGAAGAACTTGAGCCCAATTACTTCTCACAGAGTTATAGTGGTAAAGAAATCTATGAATGGAACATAGATGGTTTTACAGATAGGCAGATTTACATTCAGGTGCATAGGATGCTTATGTATAGTACTATCTGTAAAGTGAATAATAATTCCGAGAAAGCCATAGCAGATATGATTATTGCTGGGTTTACTGGCCAATTAAAAGGCTGGTGAGACAATTATTTGACTAATAGCCAAAGAGCTGATATTTTAGGAGCAGTTAAAATAGAAAATGGCCAGAATATGCAGAATATAGTTTATTCTTTAGTTCTTAATATTATAGAACATTTTTCAGGAAGATGGTCAGATAATAGCGAGACTATTAGAACTATGCTTCAGAACCTAAGGTGTCATACACTTACTGAATTCAGATGGTATAAGGATGTGTTCCTTTCAAGAGTCATGGAACTACCAGAGTGTAATAGCACTCACTGGAAGTCTAAATTTATAGATGGGCTTCCTACTTTGTTTGCTGAAAGAGTTAGGAAGACTCTTAGAGGTACTGCTATGAGTATAGATTATAATAGTTATACTTATTGTAAGTTAATAAGTGTATGTACTCAGGAAGGTTTAGCTCTTTGCAATGAGATTAAGCTAAACCAAGAAATCAAGAAGCACCGTCTAAATGAGAGACAACAATTAGGAGAATTTTGTGAGCAATTTTCCATAGATATTCCTAAAATTAAGAAACCTCAAAAGAAGAAGAAGAAAGACCAGAAAGAGCCTTATAGGAAAAAGAGGAGAGTTAATCCTGAAAAAAGAAGGGAAAAGACCGAGAAAATAAGGTCTAGTTATAAGAAAAGAAAAGACTTTATCAAGTCTAAAAAGCCCAATGCCTGTTATAAGTGTGGTAAAGTAGGGCATTATGCTAAAGACTGTAAAGTTAAGGATAAGATTAAGAACCTTGACCTGGACGATAATATTAAGGATTCGTTATATAAGATCCTATTAAATTCATCTCCAGAATGCAGTGACACAGAATCTTCAACTGACGAAAATTTGAAGGTGTAGCAGAATGAAGAATACTATTCTTGTTCAGAAACGGAATGTGAACTAACACAGAAGATGAATTTTATAATATTTATTCGCAGTTTAAGGATTTAGATATTAATGTCCTTTTTAATGACAGTATAATTGAACTACTAAAAGTTATTAAGGATCCTGAGTTGAGATCCCAGTTTGGATTGGCAAGGGTTAAACATAGAAAGTTATTAACCTTCTTCTTAATAAGCTTAACAGCCTCGGTATGATTATCAGTCCAAGGCTTTGGATTCTTCTTTAGTCTATCATAAAGAATAGCAGTATCCTTAGCTAAATCCTTTATAAAAGGAGAAATATAATTAAGACTGCCTAAAAATCTTTGTAATTGAGTTTTGTCAGTTATGACATCAGAAAATTTTGAAGCAAATTCAATATTACGATTAATAGGAATTATTTTCCCGTTTTCAATATTTTGTCCTAAAAATCTAATATTAGTTTGAAAAAGATTCATTTTTTGTTTAGAAATAACCAAACCATTTTGTATAATAATTTTCCTAAATATTTCTAAGTGTCTAAAATGACTTTCAATACTTTTTGAAAATACTAAAATATCATCGATATAAACAATTATAAAATTAGTATAAGAGATAAAAATATCATCCATAATTTTCTAAAATTCAGAAGGGGCATTTTTTAATCCAAACGGCATAACATTCCACTCATATTGTCCCATTGGAACATTAAAAGCTGTTTTATACCTATCTGATTCAGATATCTGAATCTGCCAATAACCAGATTTTAAATCAAACTTGGAGAATATAATCGCATCATGAAGTTTATCTAGTAAATCCTTTTTATTAGGAATAGGATATCTGATCCATTTCAGTGCCTTATTAAGGGGCTTATAATTTATAACAAGTCTAGGAACACCACGTTCCTGTTCCGCATATTTATTAACATATAAAAGCAGTACAAGACCATTTGGACTTTGAAGGTTTTATATTTATATATATATATATCAATATCTTTTTTAGTCTTCCTCCCCCCAATGGAACGAGCATAACAAGGTACTAATACCACCATTAAAAGGAAAAAAAACTAAGGAAGATGTGCCAAAATACAAGTTACATATTAGTCTATGTATTATCTCTAACAAATCTCATAAATCCTTCAAGGTCCGGAGGAATTTCCGTTGGTGGTGGTGGAAAAGAAGCTTGTTCATCACCGCTTCCGGGTGAAGCAGCATCCTGCGCAAGTTCCGCTAGCATTTTTTCATAAGCTTCGTCTATCTCCGGTTGTGATTCTGCAAGTCCAAAATTTTTTCTTTCCGAACGGATTCAATCTCTGAAGAGTACTGATTTTTCCAAGCTCTCCCTCATAGACGCTCTATGATCACCGATTTGAAGTCTCGCTTGACTGAAAGCGCTCTCCGATGCCACTTTTGAAGCTTGAACACTTAAAATATCTCGAGCCATCCTTGAAAGAACCGGATAGTATTTTTGTTTGTCCTTCTACGATTCCAAAACATCGAAGGAGCTGTCGGGATTCTCTGATTCAAGTCCCTGCAACAAATAAACTTGAAGCTCATTTAGTTGTGGACTATCACCAATATTATCACCTTGAGAATCCCTGAACTCCGTCCAAGAACTAAGGGCTTTTAGGCCTGCAGTTCTTTTAGATGATTGCGAACTAGACGAAGTAGGAGTTGGAATATTTGGTCTAGCATGATCTAAGGCAAGTTGATAAGCATTATAAATTGTTTGAGCATTTATTTCAATTGAGGCTTTTGCATCTCCAAGTGTAGCAAATTCCTCAGCTGAAAGTGATAAAGCATTATAAATTTTTGAATACCAAAAGTGAGGACCTCCTAATTTCATTGTAGGATTTAACACTGCAGCAACACCAAAAATAGGGGGATAGGGAAAAAATATTTTTTAAACTTAGCTTTCATAGAATTAATAGTTTGTTGATAAATTACCCCACCCTCTAAAAATTGAGTAAATAAATCTGCAAGTGCTGCAATATAAACTAAAAAGTTAGAAATAGTAGGATAATATTGCCCAGATAATTTATTTGTAGCAACATGAAATTGTTCTAAAAAGTCTACAAGCATTTTAACATTAGTCCAATCTTGATTTGTAAGGTGCTCATCATCATCATAATCATCATCATCATCACCTACACGAGCATTATACGTTGCGCTTATTGGATTTCTATATTCATACGCAACAACTAAACTTTCATACATGTAATTCCATCTAGTCGGACAAGGTTTAGGAACCTTTCTTTCTCTAAGGCCAAATTCATCACATTTTTTAAAATAGTCTCTAAGTCTACTTCTACGGTTTGAATAAAAAAGCCAATTAAGAGCCATTTTAATCTTTTCAATTTCTACATTTAAAACTTTCATACCATCACCGACGATTAAATAGTAAATATGACAAATTCATCTAACATGAAAAATATTACTAAATACAGGATTTAGTGTAGTTGTAAGCAAGCCTATAGCATTAGTGTTACTGGAAGTATTATCCATTGAAACGGATATTATTTTACCTCTAATGCAAAAATATCTACAAATATTTGCAACTGTGTTAGCAATAAACTTACCTGTGTGGAGTGAATTAATTATTCTATAAGCAATAATGCGCTTTTGCATTATCCACTCCTCATCTATCCAATGACTTGTAATAGTTAGATAATCACAGTCATTACCACTTCTACCAATATCAGTAGTAATAGCAATGCGACAATCTATATGAGTAAATAAATAGCGCAAATATTATTCATATTCATGTTTATATTTATAAATATCGCTCTTTACGGTTGCGCGAGGCCATCCTTTATAAGTAGGATTACAAACTCTTCTAATATAATGCACAAAATGAGGGTTAGAAGAAAAACTATAGTGTAAGCACATAATAGTAACTATTTTTGCCAATTCTTCACGATCTTTACTTGGATCATAATATAAAATGCCACCGGTAACAGTGTTAATTCCCAGTTGAACTAGATTTGAACCTGTACTAGTGTTAGCCGTAGTATCTACACTTGTCCCCTCTTCCGCAGTTTTCATTTGTAAATATCTAGCTTTATCTCTAGGGTGTTTCAATATGTGTCTAGTCAAACTACCCGTATCGCTACGGTTGCCAGTATATTTATGAGCCATCAAAGACCCACAAGTTTTACACTTAGCCTTATTTTGTTTTCTTAGTTGAGTAAAAAAGTGCCAAACAAGAGATGTTTCAAGCCGTTTAGAAGGTTTTCTATTAAAAGTAGGGGTTACTACAAGAGGGTCAGGCGGGACATCAGTTGGGTCATTAACAAGACTAGTAGGTGTATCATCTAAATCCGGCTGCGTTTCATCTAAATCATCATTTTCCTCATCATTTTCAAAGATAGTTTGATTAGGATAAAGAGCATTCATAACTTCTTCATTTAATTGTTGACCTGGTGCAACATCATGGCAAAATTGACTATCGGAAAGTTTAAAACAAGGGTTATCACTATCAAGAATAACAGGTGGAGGAGGACGGGTTACAGGGGGAAGAGTAGTAGCTTGGCGACTAGATTCACCAATTTTAGATTTTCCCTTACCCTTACCACCAAATATTTTTTTCAAAGAAAAGTCCATATTAATTATAATTATACTAAATAAAACAAACAAAACTATAATATTAAAACTTAAGAGTTGGAACGAGTTTACCGAATTGACGAATAACTTCTTGAAAATTGAATATCGTTGAAGACTTGAAGACTTGAATACTTCAATTCACCAACTTCATAATTTTTCACGAAATTGCAATAATAAATAAGCAATTATGAAAGAAAATTAGAGATTGATGAATTTGTGAGTAATAATGAAAGAATGAGCGGGTATTTATAGTTGAGAATAGGAAAAAAATGTATTTATAAAAAGTTTGGGGTTAAAATAAAGTTTGGGGGCCAAATGACTATTTTTTAAACTTCCAAACGGCTGAAAATTAAAGGCCAACGGCTAGATTTTAAAAATCTGACTGTTGGCCCTTTTTGAAAAAAAATAGTCGTTGGGGCCCGTTTGACCCGTTTGGCCCGGTTGAACCGGCCCAGGCCCGCCTGCCGGTCCCGGGCTAAACGTCTCCCGGCTCACGGGCTATTTGGTCAGGACCAGCCCGATATGGGCTTTTGCATCACTAGAGACCGGTCCGTTTGAACCGGCCCATTTGGCCCGTTTGGCACGCGGGCACGGGCCGATCCCGGGCTAGGCCCGATCCACAATACACCCTTATATCTAGAGGGGGAATAAATTTAATTTTTAACCCGAAGAATAAAAGAATGGTTCGGGTTCGGTTAATGGGTGGATATTGTACCCATATTTGATTTCTGAACAAGAGAGCCACAATGACTCAATAAAAATATGCCAGCTCATTAATTTAAAGGTCCACATGTTGCACCATTAAAAGGAGGGGCAATTTATTAATAAAAATAATGTGATATGTATTTTTAGAGAGATAGATAGACATGTGATAAATATAAACCATTTATTAAATAATAGTTGTAGTTTAGGTCCTTTTATGTATAAAACATATATTTGGTGTATACTGAATAGGTTGGGATAAATTTTTATTTTCAATTTTAACCTTGAATTTTTTAAAGGCCTTTGGGGGAAGAGATTTGAAAAGAGCATTTTGTCATTGTAATATTTTATTTATGTATTCTCGAGATTATTATTTCACTTTTAAAGTGGGTAGAATAATACTATAATTATATTATAAATTTAATTGAAATTGCTAATGCCGAATTAAATTTTTTAATTAAATACGAAATAAAATAATCTTGCATCTAATCCCAAAATTATTAACCCTTATCTCATCAATGGAATGACCCCTTAGGGGTCGTTTGGTACGAACACAAGTAATGCAGGGATTAGTAGTGCAGGGATTGTAGTGTTGGGATTATTTTTTATCTAGTGTTTGGTTCATTGTATTAAAAATTAATTATGCAATATATAAGTTTAGATTTAGTAATTTTAAGTCTTATCCATGTATAGCTAATCCATGGATTAGTAATCCCTTCCTTCCATGGTATTAGTTAATCCCTCATATGAGGTATAACTAATCCATGTATTAGATAGGAGTAAATTGAATTGACCAACCAAACATGGTATTGGACGGATTAAATTTTTATACGGGGATTATTTTGCTTAATACGGCCTACCAAACGAACCCTTAGTGTTTAAATTTGTGATAATCTCCGTTCTTTAGCTTGGAGGATTCCAAATCAATGGATCACAACAAGTTCAATATTAAGAGTACCAAATTGCAAATTTTCCAAAATACAAGGGGGTATCAGTAAAGTAAAGCATTGTGGTGCACAAACTTCTAGACTATTCTAAAGAAGGACAGACGAAACGGGCAGCTGCAAAATGCAAAAGTATATCAACGGCTGTGATGGATTAGAAGCTTCAAGAGCCACAACTACCGTCCATTCACACTCTCCTCTCCTCACCCTTTGGTTTGGTTATATAACCTAACCGTATCTTCTTTTTCTCAAGAAGATAAACCCACCTACTACAGCTTACTTGTTCAACAACTCTAGTAAAACCCTAAGCTTCAACGCTCAACCTCTTACAATTTTCAAGGTAAGCTTCACGTCCAGCTAATATCTTAGTCCATATCTGTATCTTAAGAATGATGTTATTTTGTTCTGTTGTAATTTTTATTGTATATATGGAACTATTTTTGGGTATGGGATTTCATTTGTTACTGGGTTTATAGGTTCTTTTATGTCTCTTTAAGTGGATAAGTTGCTATTCTTGTTGGCTTTTGCTTATAGTAGTAGCATTTCTTCTGTCGGATACTATTCGTGTCTTTGTTGCTTCTTAATAATTGTTTCAATTTCTGAAAAATTGATAAAAATTGGACCTTTTGTTTAAAGTATGGAATGTAATTTACTGGGCCTTTGTATTCACGGTTTGCTTGTAAAACGTTGAGTGTATATAATAGCATTTCTTTCGTGTCTTGCTTCTTATTAATTAACTGTTCAATTTTCTGAAGATTTTATTTTATTTGGATAAGAAAAGTTGGAGTCGTTTTAAGTTTAAAAGTGTTTGTATTAGGATAATTTTGTATTTATGGATTGACTGTGTCACACAGTCTCTGTGTAATTGCTAAGGGAACAAGGAGAAGAGTGTATATAAATAAGTGAGGATAATGTGGGTAAGAGTAGTATTATTATTCTTTTCGATACCGTTATAAATTCTATGGTTAAGAGTATCTGTTTAGTCACTCAACTAATTCACTTGTGGAGTGTGTTTTGAGGCGATTTATCTGACTGGCTTGAAACTTGTTTTGATTATTTAAGCAAACCGAGCATTGAAAACTATATTTATCTTAGCTGTTTAAAGTAACAGAGCATATTTCTGAATCTAGACTAGCTTCCGTGGTGTTGAATACTGTACTTCACTAGGATATGATGGTGTTAATTTTGTTAAGTTGGTTGACTAATCATATAGTGAATTTTTGTATGGACAGATGGCATCTACTTTTGCTGGTATGTCCTCAGCGGGTCCCTTGGCTGCTCCCAGCACTTCATCAAACAAGCTTTCCTCTGTTGCTAATATATCTTCAAGCTCTTTCGGGAGAAGACAAAATGTTGTACTAAGAAAGACACGCAGTACAAAAATTTCCGCTGCAGCAAAGGAGCTG
Source organism: Nicotiana obtusifolia (assembly GCA_002018475.1). Classification (NCBI taxonomy): domain Eukaryota; kingdom Viridiplantae; phylum Streptophyta; class Magnoliopsida; order Solanales; family Solanaceae; genus Nicotiana; species Nicotiana obtusifolia. The sequence goes on from MCJB01050545.1 coordinate 24,401, forward strand.
TATTTCAACAAGGATGGATCAGCTATCAAGAGGCTGCAGGTGAGCTTTTTATCTCAAATTATCAAATAGTTGGTTGCAGTGAATTCTTGTTGTGTACATCATTAAATGCTTGATTTTCTTGCTGTTGCAGGTTGGTGTGAACAAACTCGCTGATCTAGTTGGAGTTACTCTTGGCCCAAAAGGCAGGAATGTTGTTCTTGAGAGCAAGTATGGTGCTCCAAAGATTGTCAATGATGGAGTTACTGTTGCCAGAGAGGTGTGTTAATCGTTACACTAGATAGATATATTTTACCTGTAGCTGTTTCAACTAATTTCCGGTCATTCTCAAAAAATCAAGCTGTTTTAATTCCTAATTTTATTCATTTATAACATTATTTTGACTTTCAGATAACAGAATAATGTGATTTTTTTCTACTTTGCTGTCGTCTGTTTGTTTGCTAGTAGTTTAAATTTCTATTTGATCAAAATGCTCTTTATTATTTATAACAGGTTGAGTTAGAGGATCCAGTAGAAAACATTGGTGCTAAACTAGTGAGACAAGCTGCTGCCAAAACCAATGATTTGGCTGGTGATGGGACTACAACATCTGTCGTACTAGCCCAGGGCCTGGTTGCTGAAGGAGTCAAGGTATTTTGTGAAACCCATATGCCGCGGAATTTTCAGTATGTTAAATCTCCTAGACTATTTTTCTTACTAATAGATTGTGTATGTAGGTGGTTGCAGCTGGTGCAAACCCTGTCCTGATCACCAGAGGAATTGAGAAGACCACAAAAGCCTTAGTAGCTGAATTGAAGAATATGTCAAAAGAGGTAAATTGTTAGTTTCATCAATGGTTGTTAGACTGAATCCAAATATCTGGCTGTTTTAGTTTTGTGCTATCATGTAATGGATCGTGCATCAAATATTATAAGTATAAACTTTTAAAAAAGATTGAGAACTTTGCTGACCAAGTGCGCCACACAGGTAGAAGACAGTGAACTAGCAGATGTTGCTGCAGTAAGTGCTGGGAACAACTCTGAAGTAGGGAGTATGATTGCTGAAGCCATGAGCAAGGTTGGCAGGAAAGGTGTTGTGACCCTTGAAGAGGGAAAAAGTGCTGAAAACAGTCTCCGTGTGGTTGAAGGAATGCAATTTGACCGTGGTTACATCTCACCATACTTTGTTACCGACAGTGAGAAAATGTCCGTTGAATATGAGAACTGTAAGGTGGGGATCCTTCTTTCTAGATTTAGTATGTACTGCTTAAGATGTTCATAATACCTCTTCGAATGCACAGTATATCTATTACTGATGATGTTATGCATTCTGAGATGCAGTTACTACTGGTCGACAAGAAGATAACAAATGCAAGAGATCTTGTTGGCGTCCTGGAAGATGCTATCAGAAATGGTTACCCAATTTTAATTATTGCTGAAGATATTGAGCAAGAAGCTCTAGCGACCCTTGTTGTCAATAAGCTTAGAGGTGCTTTAAAGGTTGCTGCCCTTAAAGCTCCTGGTTTTGGTGAACGAAAAAGCCAGTATCTTGATGACATAGCAACCCTTACTGGAGGTATCTATTGCTTAGTTTTCTTGTTGGTTCTATTTGAAAATTTGTATCTTCAATTTGGACTCTGATAACCCCAAATTGGAGATGGAAATAACTAACCCTTTTTATTCCCCTAATGTATAGGCACTGTGATTAGGGAGGAACTTGGCCTTACCTTAGACAAGGCTGACAAGGAAGTTCTAGGCCATGCTTCTAAGGTAGTGCTGACTAAGGATGCCACCACAATTGTTGGTGATGGTAGCACTCAGGAAGCAGTCAATAAGCGTGTTGTGCAGATTAAAAACCTCATAGAGGTGAGTGTTCGCTTGTCATTTTTGGTAAATATTTTTTTGTTATGATCCGGTCTCATGTAGTTCGTCGGAATTCCGAGCAGGCAGCAGATCAAGATTATGAAAAGGAAAAGCTAAATGAAAGAATTGCTAAATTATCAGGAGGGGTGGCTGTTATACAGGTAACATCATTTCCAATAATTTAATATTCTGGTTTGTTGAAGCGGTATAAAGTGCAGCTATAAGTTGCTGATTCCTTAATTTAATGCTGAAGGTTGGAGCACAAACTGAAACGGAATTGAAAGAAAAGAAACTTAGGGTGGAAGATGCTCTCAACGCAACAAAGGTAAGCTAGTTTCGTAGTCAATTAGTTAGGTTTGTATCCTGCAGGATAATATTTGAGATTTTTGATTGATGAATTATATGAAGACTGAAGTTTTTAATAATGTTCTGATTTCAGGCAGCTGTTGAGGAAGGTATTGTTGTTGGTGGAGGGTGCACACTCCTGAGACTTGCTTCTAAAGTTGATGCCATCAAGGAGACCCTTGAGAATGATGAGGAGAAGGCAAGTTTGTGGTAGCCTGCAGTTTTTTCTTTTTGTTATGAGTTCTTAAGCAGTCCTTTTAACTTCATTTATCGTAATTGCAGGTTGGAGCTGATATTGTTAAAAGAGCATTGAGCTATCCATTGAAGTTGATTGCTAAAAATGCTGGTGTTAATGGAAGTGTTGTCAGTGAGAAGGTACTGATATCTTATGGTTTGGTATTTAGGGGAAAAAGATTACTGTGCTACCCACTGAAAAATTTTGTTGCAAATTTTTTGATCTCTAAATATCTTTGTTTACCTTTCAGGTGCTCTCTAGTGACAATCCAAAATTTGGATACAATGCTGCAACTGGCAATTATGAAGACTTAATGGCTGCTGGTATTATTGACCCAACAAAGGTGCGATTTATCTGGGTTTGCAATTTTTTTTCCCCGATCAAGGCCATTATCTAGATTTGCATTATAAGATATTATGATGTGGCCAAACATATATTGCCGTGTTTCCTGGAGATCACCTGAGTAGTGGGTTTTTTGATGGTTCACTGTTCTATTTGCAGTCCTTTTTTACTTGGTTCCTTCCAAGGGATCGTACAGTTTGGATTGTGGAAATAAAGCTGATAGAGGTCTTGGTTTTATTGTTGCTGGCCTATGGTTTTCAGTGAAAATTGACATTAGTTATCTTCTCTTTGACGCTACTCGGCATAAATTAAGGCTTGATATGAGAGTAGGCCAAAAATCATATGCAATTACAGAAGTAATTTTTTGATCTTTTTAGTGTATCTATCCTTTTCTAACCCTGTTTGGGATGCTTAGGAGTGCTCCGTAGGAAGGGTTCCTAATGCAGATAAAACAATAGGTTTTATGGTGTGTCTTTATATGCTGTTCGGGATGGCTAGGAGTGTTCAGCAGGAAGGATTCAGAAGACAGATGACACAAATAGGTTTTATAGGGTGGCTGTCCATAGAACTAAGAGATTGTACGACACTTCCAAACACTAGAGTTTTTCCTGATGACAGAGATCCAAAATGACTATGTTAACTATCCGTACTTGGTTCGTTATTATAACTGAAAGCTGACATCACTGTGTTCCCTGCACAGGTGGTGAGATGTTGTTTAGAGCACGCGTCATCAGTGGCCAAGACATTCTTGATGTCAGATTGTGTGGTGGTAGAGATCAAGGAGCCTGAACCAGCAGTCGCTGGCAACCCAATGGACAACTCAGGTGCCTTTTTGGATTCAATTTACTCAATCCCTTTCTCTTGTTTACTGTAGTCTGGCAGAACTCCAGTTAACTGAGATTTGTGATTAATTTCATTTTCAGGATATGGTTACTAGATGATTGAATGAAGGCTACTGATAGATAGAAGAGAAGAACTGCTCCTGCGAGATGATAGTGGTAGATGAACACAATGTCTGGTGGCAAATGCTTGAAAGCCTTTATTTTTGTAAAACTTTAGGTATTCTTTCTGGGAGGATACATAAATCCTGGTGGGAGTAGCCTTCAGGGTTCGGCACTGTATGAACACGCAATTCAATGCATAATTGCAGTATCAGTGGATGTTTGTTGAGTGGCAGAAAACAGAAATAAATCTTTTACATAGTTTTTCATATTGCAACTTATTCTCTGTTAGTCTAATTGAATATTAAAGGAAAGAAAAATTAAAGAAAAAATGTAGAGCGACATAGGTCACATTTTGCAGAGAAATCGCACTAGTGAGATATGTCGAAGTGCCCTAATAGTGAGACATTAACTTCTGATTTTCGTAGTTCAATCGTGTCATTTTGGAACTCTTTAACGAAGTATTAGATTGCTCATATTTTTAGTGTTGATTGTACCGAAAGAGTAAGGTATCTTCGTTTTAAGACCTGCATTCCTCTGGTATTGCTTCGAGCATGGCCTTTGCTAGTAGAAAAATAATTTATTTTCCTCTTATTTACAGCCCAGTGAGGCAGCAAAAATGAAACCTATATTTGCTATTCCTCCTAGATTTTCCTCCATTCTAAAGCGGGATATAAAACAGTTGAAAATTCTCAGGAGCTTTTGTGTTATTAAAAGATTTGAAAAACTGAGTTCGATTCTCTTTTTCCTTTAGAAACAGCGTTTCTTTCACAAAAGCAACTAAATAAAGCCTGCTTGCAAATGCTTCCCGAAAAGTATTTTTCTATGAGTCAATTTCTTGGGTTGTAAAAAAACTAAGGGTGGCTATTGGTCCGGTCCGGTTACGGACGGGAATATTTTTTAGGTTCCAGTCCGGTCCGGTACCAGAGGGGTGTCAAAACCAGACCAAACCGGTCTTTTCGGTCCGGTCCGCCAGTCCTAAATGATGCAAGCCGGACCATGACCGGCTATCGGTAGATCGGTTTTTCCGGTCCGGTCCGGCTGGTTTATTTTTTATTTTAAATTTGTCTTTTATTAACTTTGTGTATATTTTTGAAATGTTTAGTATGTTTCAAAGTTCAAACTTAGAATTAAAAAACTTATAATATTCTTTAAAACTTTGAATTAGTTTCAAAGTTTATAATTAGATTCAAACCTTGAAATTTGAATCAATTAGAAACTAGTAATTAATTGTAGTATTTTTGCGCAAAGAATAATTTATTTTTTTTTTAGAAAAAGAAGACATAAACTTTGTAGTGATAGATAATTTTAAGTTTTTGAAAATATAACAACAAAATATTACTAACTTTGTATATATATTTGAAATGTTTAGTATGTTTCAAAGTTCAAACTTAGAATTAAAAAACTTATAATATTCTTTCAAACTTTGAATTAGTTTCAAAGTTTATAATTAGATTCAAACCTTGAAATTTGAATCAATTAGAAACTAGTAATTAATTGTTAGTATTTTTGCGCAAAGAATAAATTTAAAAAAAAAAATAAGAAGACAAGATTTGTGAACTTGTGATGGAATTTCAAGATTTGGAGCAATTTTATTATAGTGTATTCTAATGTAGAAAATTACATTCTTTTAAACATACTGGCTAATTTATTTAAGATAGCCGTAGGCTTTTCTTTAGGAACTGGTCGTTGTTGTTCCGGTTCATCATCTTCGTCTTGTTCTTCTTCATCTTTCACTTCATTGCCTGTTTGACTCCTTTCTTCACTTGTTCCGTCGCTCAAAATTTGATCAAGATATGCTCTGTCTTTTTTCTGCGGAAGTTTTAGTATTCCAAAGTTTCTTCGCTTTGCTCTGATACAATCCCTGAATAGAACTCCTGTCTCCACTGCCTCTTCTCTCAACGAATGTCTGTGATCTCCAATTTGAAATCTTCCTTGGCTGAGAGCACTCTCCGATACAACTGATGAAGCTTGAATTGTTAATATAGCTGAAAAAGTTGTAAAGCCACCTACCGGGAAAAGGCAGCTAGGGAGACCTTATAAACAAAGATACAAACCATATGATGAAGTAATGCAAAAAAATACAAGGATTCATGTGGCAACTGCGAAGTAAAAGGGCATAACAAAAGATATTGTAGGAATGCTCCCAAAAGGAAATAAAAATTGATACAGTTTAAAGTTTTTTTTACTTAGTACTGTTGATGATAATTTGTTCGCTAAGACATGAAGTTGTATTTTAACTGTTCTGGAGAATTATAATTGTGTTGTAAATGTATTGCTAATTTGAATTAACATTGTTTCATAGAATGAATGCTTGCTAAATAGATTTCAACTCTTAATGCAATTGGTTTGTAGTTGTTTTGTTCAAATACTAGGTTTATTTATTACATTCAGCCTTTCATAACAACACAACTAAATTGAATAATTTATGTATTTTTGTATATTAGTTTTAGAAATAATTGTAGTTATGCTGTAAACAAATTATATAGTACCAAAATCGGGATCAAGTACTAACAACTTTCAACTAAAAAAAAAAATCACAGATGTTGTATATTCTATGTATTAAAATTCTGGACAAAATAACAACACAAAAGGCAAAACAACTGTAGCACAAATCTGCTACAAATAAATTGCAGCTGACTCCTTCCTAATAAATAATTTGTCTACAACTTTACTACAATCCAGCTACATCTAAACACTTTAACTATAATTTTCTACTGAAAAGGGCAACTAATTCTTTTTTTTCCGAATCTGTGTTCTCTCGTTCACAGCTGGTGCCCCTTTTCTTCTTGCTAATCTTCCAGTCACCTCATTTTCAGTAGTTGCACCAAGCTCTTGCTTTTTCCTAGCATAATCCCAAAGGAGCGCTCCATAGCGTCGACGGTGCTGATCAATATCAGAAAAATCTTCCTTTGAAATTGATAGCTCTCCAATGCTGACATATTCTGCAAATGCCGCCATATATACACCACAGTCACTGCAAAAAAATAATAGGGGAAAAGTTTTAGCATTCAATGTAAAATACAATTAATTAAATAGATAGAAGGAAAGTAGCACATACAATGATCTTTTTTTTTGCTGTGGTATCTCACCGACCAACCACTGAATATCAAGAGGGTCAGTAGTACCTTTTTCAATGTATGCGTTTGTGTTCTTGTAGTTGATGTCTGGATGCTTGCCATAGAAGCCGGTACATGACAAGTAGAGGGGGATCATAATAGCAGACTTGTTGACAACAGATTCAACAAGTTTGTGATTTTGTAAAGAGACCATAGAATCATAAACATATAAAACCCTATCGGTGATGTCAAACACAGCCAACAAGCAATGAAATTTCTCCACAATATTTATTGGGATAATCACAAAATCAACTTTGCCCATGCAATATTTGCAAGTAATCGGTACCTCAATATATATTCTGCCACGATGTCCCGGAGTTTGACAACAGCAAGCTTCTTATCGGCAGGAGTATTAATATACGTATCATAACTTTGTTCAATTCTAGTCTTCAACATACAGTCAGTGGTTGTAAACCGTGTTTTGTTTACAGGACCATACTTTTCTCTTTTCCTCAAATAGTATAAAATAACATTAATGTGCTTAAAAAAAACAGATTTGATTATTTCTCAACGTTTCATACAATTTAATTATAATTTTCAAACAAAAAATCTACATATTTCTAAAATAACAGAATACTACAGCTAATCATTAAATTCTGCCAAGGTACGTGTGTACCGTGTTGTTGAGTACTTGCCCGGAATGTGCCAAAGTATAACATCAGTCTTTAAATATTAACTTTTTCACTCCAAGATCAAACCACGGGTTGAGCTGGTTATCTTTTAAAGTATAAGGCGCCTTCCTCCGATTTCGAGACATATCAAGTACAATTATTATGTAGTTTCAATTTGAAATTCATAAATTGTATGCACTCTATAATATGAAAAAAAATATTGAATCTAACCTCTTTGAAACCGTGTCGGTACCTAAATATAACCACTTATTGAATTCTTCCAACAAGTCAGGATCAACATCATCTCCAATAACCCCAGTAAATGGATGCTTGATGTTGAAAATTGTAGGAGGTCCAACAGAAGTGCTTCATTTAGAACTGAAATAAGGGAGAAAGGGGGATTTGGCATGCTTTCCAGGAACCCTTGTTCTTCCCTGATGCACAGGGGTTGTTTCATCTTCATTTACCTCTCCGAACTTAACAATCTGTGAGAAGTTCTCTGGAAGCTCAAAATCATCAAGTGTTACTGCCTTTTTTTTCCAGATCTGAAGTCATTGTCTGAATCACCTGCATTGATGTAATTGGCTGGTTCACCTACCATATTTAAAACAAAAGAACAATATTGTATGTTGGTTGCATTAATTCTTTTTGGAAGATGAAACTTATATGAAAGTTATTGTTTTTTTCCTACAATTATATTGTAACATATAATACCAGTGAAATTTTCATTGCAATCGTCTCCTTTTTGTATATCATTTGCTTTTATGGGAGATAAAGGCGCAGTCTCTTTCTGCTCATTAAATGCTCTCCTTCTATGCCAAGTTTTGCATCCTGTTTTGGAGAGTCTACATGTATTGTTTCTTTTCTGTTATAACAAATGTGTACAACTTAATAAATTATAGTTTAATTCAAGTTAATTTGTTTAAATATTGTTCTGTAGCTCTGATGTAATATGTATTGTGCAATATGTAGATAAATTGTAGTTTAATTGAAGTTAATATGTAGATAAAATTATACTTGCAGTTTCTTCCTCCAATGCCCCTGGAAATTGGGAAGATAAGTCAATACCTACAAGAACATTCTCATCATTTTAAACGTCAGACATGTGCCCTGTATCTAAGAAACAATTGAAAATATAATGTAGATTATTTATTTGTAGTTGTTGGTAATTTAGGCTATATGTAGATATATTGTAGATATAATGTAAATATAATGTAGATTAGTTGTCATCAAATTGTGTTATAATTGTAAGAAAAAAAACCTGTTTTACTGCTGCTGGCCAACACCGGTTTAACAACACTACTCGGATTATGTTGTTTGTTCTTTTCTTTATAATGCTCATCATTTTTTGTAAACCTACCAGTAACCTGCATTGGGAATTTGTTAGGCTATGTACTTTATGAATACTATTATAAACATAAATATAAACATGGTAAAAATTATTATCCAAAATGAATATATTGCGAATGAAGCCTTAGACCTGTAACACAGACTTAATGGAATCATTGAGTAGCAATCGAATGCTACCTAGTTCTTCAAAAACCTAAAGAACAAAAAATTGTTATAATGTATCTAACAATTAGAGGCTTATATGTATGTATATATATATATATATATATATATATATATATATATATATATATATATATATATATATATATA
>MCJB01050545.1:33603-51093 GCA_002018475.1 Nicotiana obtusifolia
TATATATATATATATATATATATATATATATATATATATATATATATATATATATATATATATATATATATATATATAAAAGAATTAGGTATACCTCTTTCTTGAAGGCTCTAAGGTCTGAACCGACCTACGTATTAAAATAGAAAGAGTTAAAGAAATAACTTGTATATCATAAATTAAAGAAACCAGTTAGGATTATCTTAATTGGTTACTTTATCAACATCTTTTCTTAATTTTTTTATTTGTTTCATAATATCTTTCTTGTGATCTATTCCCATTGCCTGCTTATATCCAGATGGAGATGGAGATGGAGCATCTATCGGATGCTCGACCTTTGTTTTAGCTTCTTTAAGGATGTATTCAACTTTGTTTGGCAAATTCATTCTTGAAAGCTCTTCTGGGGCTTCATGCATGATGGTGAACTGAGAGAAAAAAATGTGAGGGACCTAGTCATAATATGTAGATAATTTGTATTAAATTGTCTGTCCATAAGTGAAAAATATTTACTTTGATCCATGATGGTTTGGTCATTCTATATTTCAAAGAAGATATCCATATCTTGTCCTTGCTAGCTGTCCAGTTAAGTATGCTGGAGAATCGAATTATCAACCCTTGTAGCTATATCAGTGTTGACTGTAGAGCAACACTCATATAACCATATTTGCATAGCGAGTGCAAAACCTCGAATGAGATAAAAATGCACAGAAGGGTTGAGCTTGTGCCTAACGGATTGACGCAATTGTGTATAAGCTTCGATACCCCATGCGAAATTCGCATATTGCCCCGATTCCACCAAGTAGAACCTAAAATAGTCTATCAATCAATTATCTTTCTCTGAAGGATAGAGGAAGAATTCTATCAGATAGAGAATACACAGCTTGACTTCATCCTCATCATTCACCCAACTACGACTAGTTAAAATTTGTTTCAAGTATGACTTCTCAACTTTTTCCTTGTTTGAAAAATAACTCCTCATTATTTTACTGTCATACTTAGTTGTGTAACCAAAGTTTGTTACTTATGTGACACATCTAAAGCCAGTGATGAGGGCAAACTCCCTCAACCCAAAGTTCAGCCTCTCACCCTTTATCTCTGTTGTAAAAAAAGCAGATCCGGATGCGTTCAATTCATACTTCATGAGAAGATGAATTGCCTAATTTTGGATACATATTTTGGGCAGGGAAAGAAAATACCCAAAATATGTCTTCTTAAACAACTTTAACCAATTTTCAAACAGTAACACATTGATTTGGCTAGGAACAACAGGGTCGGATAATGTCTGGAACCTAGTGATGCCATAATCAACATCATGTGACGCAAAAAATATATTTTGCACCAAATAAAACAGTAAGTTAAAAAAGACTTGTTTGAATATCAAAAACAAAATAAATATATTTCTACTACAATTTAGCTATAATCAGAAAGACATAAATACCTTGCATACAAATAAGTTACAAAATTAGTAAACATATATAACAACTGACTACATTGAAGCTACAAATTGTGTTTAGAGCAAGAAGTTAGAAAGTAACAGCAAGACATAAAATAACTATTTTGTTTACAAAAAATGAAGCTAACATCTACAAATAGAGCAACTAATAACCAATAAAACCAAGTAAATAAGGTAGTAAATTCCCTAACAAAATGAGTTAGAATAATAGGCTATAAATGTTCGATTCTGCACCAAATGAAACAGTAAGTTAAAAAAAAGATTTGTATGAAGACCAAACTTCAAAAAATAAAATAAATACAGTTCTAATACAATTTAGCTACAATCAGAAAGACATAAGTACCTTACATACAAGTAAGTTACAAAATTAGTGAACATATATAACAACTGACTACGTTGAAGCTACAAATTATGTTTATAGCAAGAAATTAGAAAGTAACAACTACACATAATATATACAATTTGTTTACAGAAAATGAAACTAACATCTACAAAATAGAGCAAATAATAACCAATAAACCCAACTAAATCATGTAGTACATTCCCTGACAAAATATTTGCGAATAATATAAAAGAAATCTATAATTTCGAGAAAAATATAGAAAAGTTGATAACCAACAACAAAATATACACAATGTAGACAAAATTTCTACAAATACAAAAAACCAAAAAGTATGTAAAGTCATGAGACTGAGAACAGATTTTGTAACTTTAAAAAAAAAACCAGAATTATAACTACTAAAATTTTACCTTCTCCAATGACTGTTGGGGTATAGTTTTAGGTGATTTTTGAAGCTTCTTCTTTTTTGAAGGTCTGACAGTAGGAGAAACTTTGATTTTTTGCAGGTTTTGGGATAACTTCTTCTTCGATGAAATCATCATCACGAGCAATTTCTTTGCTCTTCCGCTTTATTGGTTTAGCAGATTTCGAAGCTTCACCAGCATCCCTGTCATGCTTGAGTTTTGTTCGAGCTTCTGCCATAGCTTCACGAGGGGAAAGCTTGGACTTTGTCTCTGATTTTGCATGTGCCGATTTCACTGCTTTTTTTGGGTGAATCTTGTGAGAAAACACCAAAATCAAAAGTAGGAATATCACCAACATTAGGTTTTTGAGGGTTAATTTTCGGAACTACTTTCTTCTTCATTGAAAGAGGAGGAAAAAATTATTTGGTAGGATTTAGAGCTAGAATTTAGAAAAATTGAGAGAGATTTTTAAAGAAAAGCGAAAGACGGGCGTTAATGGAGGGAGATAGTGCAGAAATGTGGGGGTATGGAGAGAGAAACATGAGGGGAGTGGGATATGTACGTTAGAGAGATTATAGGAGTTAATTGATTCTCATTAAACTTCTAAAATGTACATAATTGGTAAATTGTATATGCATATGTAATTAAATTAAAATTTAAATAGAAAAAGATAATAAAGTTTCAAATAGTATATAAGAATGTAAAAATCCTTTTAATATAATATAGATAAATATATTTTAGAGAATACAGTTACCAAATATAAAAAATGATTTCTCTTGCTTTGCAGTGAAAGTCACTTTTCATCGCGACAATTTCATAATACTACTGTTAAAGTGCCATCGAACATACTATCAATCTTACAAAAAGTTTTCATTCTCCAACCAAACGGGGAAAAGCTTTTCTTCAAAAAAAAAAAAAATCATTTTCTAGAGAGCATTTTACCAAAAATATATTTTGTCATACTAAACGCATTTCGAGTTCGAATAATAGTCCGTTTGCACTCATAGCTATTTCGCCGCTTGCCACTCGGGGAAGACCCGTTCTTTCAGTAATTTGTCTGTCTTCTAGCCAATAGTTAAACGCTCAGAGAGCATTGTTTCAAGATCGACTCGAATTATTTTTTTTTCTTTTATTAAATTGATCAGCTAGAATAAAATTCACTTGAGTTAACATAATATTATGAAAACAAAAAAGTAAAAGAAAGATATTTTTCATGGCCATTCCATGATACCAAGCCCATTCGCTCGGCGTGTCCCAACACATTATTATTTTGAATGCATGCTTTGGAGGAGCCTCCTCTCAAGCCTAAAAGTTCAATCTGTATTCTACGCATTATTTTTCTCCATTATTCATTTCTTTCTATGGCAATTACTGTATAAATAATCATACAAATTTTATGTATATTTTTCTTCATGTTCAAAGCTTAAAAGTTCCTAGCATTGGTTCTTTTATAAAAAGAAAAGAAAAGTATCACGACGGGTACAAGTAGAATAAAAAAGGAAAGAAAAATGTCTAAGGGCCCCGCCATAAACTTTTTTTTTTCGAAATTTTTTTATTTTTTTTTCGAATCAGTATTTGTCTATGAAATTTTTAATTTTCACTTGAAGATGAATTTCAAAATTTTTTGAAATTTTGAAAAACTCCAAAAGTTATTTTTCAAAAATTTCACTTTAAATCACTCACAAAAATTTAAAAATAACCCAAAATTGTATTCATGCGCAAACACAATTCTAATTTTTCAAATATCATTTTGACTTGAAAAATAATTTCACTTTTTTCTAAAATTTTATAATTCTTATATCCAAACGCTCACTAATTAAATCGAACCTTACACTGGTGGGATATAAGATAATAGCTGAATCACTTAATTTTTATAGGAAGACGACACATTCCTGTTAATTTTGAGGTTCCAGTTTGCCAAAATGTTAATGAGTAAACACAAAGTTATATACTCCATGGGTGGCTCAAGGGTAAGGCTAGTAAATCTTTGGCTTTAGGCTATGAGTCTTCAAATTGAACCGGAAAATCACATTAAATCGAAATATCAAACTAAATCGATTAAAAAACTCGATTAGGTTTGGTTTGATTTGGTTTGGTATTGAGTATAAAAATCCGAACCAAACTGACATATAAATATATAATTTATATATATAGTTTTAAGATTTTATATAAAATTTTCTTTAAAAATATCTAGAAATATTTGGGATCCTCTCATGGGATGTAATATTTAATAGAACTATGAAGAGAATTTATTTTTATTTACTTTAAATAATGGATTGTATTGCTTTCTTATCAAGTGCTATTGAAATGTATCAATCATCTTTTTGTTCTTCCATATTCATATGTCAAGGTTTCTTATATCCTTTTCAAATTTGAAATGGTATTTCGATAATTTAAAATTAAATAAAACATATCATTATTTAGGTATCATATTGACTTTTATATTTATTTTGTTAAATTCGGTTAAACTTAAAAGCGTACATCAACGAAAATTATTGTTAGACGACTAAGAAAATAACTATCATGTGTTACTAAAAAAAAAAATTCTCCCATAAAGAATATTTTAATAGATCATATGTTTGTCAATTTTTTAAATTTTTAGTAAACATATATTCATTTATAAAAATTTTATTTATAACTCTCACAAAGTAAGATTGAAATAATATTCATATAACAAAGAAACCCGACAAAACCGAACTAATCAAAACCGATATAGTTGGTTTGGTTTGATTTTGATAAAATTCGAACCAACCCGATCCATGTATACCTGTACTTTAGGCCTCCAAAATTTTGAGACTCCAAAAAGTATTAATAGTGGAATACATAATAATATTTTCTCTTAGACAATATTGAATTTGTAGAAAAAAGTACAAAATTTGTGTGAAAAAGAAATAATAAAGAATGTATATTTTTTAACATTAAAAATATTTTAGAACTTTGAATGAAACTACTTAAATATCCATATTAATAAATAATTTTTTTTACAATAAAATCCAAGGTAATGTGCTGCAGACATACTTATCAACTTGAATTAATCCTTGCTAATATAAATAATAGTATTACTAAGTGAAGTTAAAAGTATTATATCTTATAAGAATACTATAGTATAAATAAGTACGAAAGAATATGAAAGATAATAAGAGTATTAGTTTTTTTTGCATATATTTGTATAACCGTATACAATTTAAATTCTTATTAAATTTGACTTTAGATCACTAAATCTTTTTGAGCCGCCCTTGCTATACTCTATACTATTTACTAATACATGGTAAAAATAGAAGTAACTATGAGTTATTTTTTTGGGGGAGGGGGGGAGGGACTTTTGCAAGTCATAAAACTCTGTTGCTGGAGAATAGGTAAAGACACTGGCATCTACAAATTTCTCTTATGTTGCGAGTCATAAAATTCTATTGCTAGAGACTAGGTAAAGGCACTGAAATCTAGGAATTTCTCGTATGTTGCTCACTAATCATGTAGTAATTAGTTAGTAGCTTTTCCTCCTCCAATGAAATAAAATTATTTTAGGCTAAAAACTAAATATTTTTTTTTTTTTTGAAATGAACGTAAATATAATAGTACAATCAATTGCAGATATCCTTAGATCCAAAATATTCAACAATGTCTTAATAACTATGATAAAAACCCAATTTATCCATTTTAAAATAATTTGATTATAATCCATTTTTACTTGTTCTAAAATGAATTAAGCTAATATTGATCATGAATTTTGTTTCTTATTACATATTTCGGCATGCCATTAGCTTTGATTCAAAGAAATTAAATACAAAACAAAAGGGAAAAGTTTTACACTTTCCTTGTGTTTGACAAATTCAAAGTCTGTTTTTGATTAATCTGAATCATGAAGAAGTCAAATTTTAATATACATGACTTTTTGAAGGTTAAGTTAAATTAAAATAAATTTTCTTTGTTTGCTACAGTAGTAAAAATTGTCTTTTTATGTGGTATCTGAAGTTGCATCATAAAGTCTCTAAGGAATAGACAAAAAAGAAGTTAGATAATTATAGCATGTTGTTAGACTATGACCATCGTCAAAGGAGAATGAAACCAAAAAAAGCATGTTATAAAAATTGCAAGAAATTAGCAAGAGATGTAGTATATTTGGAAAAGAATTATACAATAAATTAGTTTATTAGCTGATGTTGTAATATTGTAACCTACTTACAAGTTTGCAAATATGAAGCTGAATGTCAATAAATTCATATTCGAAAAAGTTTTTCGTTTTTTTATTCTCCAAATCTTCATGCGTGAAATATCGGTGAGTTTTCATTCTCTTTCTTTCTCAAGTTTATACATACCTATCCCAGCAATAAAAACTCAAAAACAGATGGGAGAAACCTAAAATCGTATCTTCTCCAATGCTAATTTTGTTAAATTTCGAATATGATTTTGTAGGAAATTTGGAGTGATCGTTGTTCAGACTTGTTAAGAAATAGTCTAAAGAGACTGTATATAAATTTTGAAGCCATTTGATGGAGATTCAGACTAGTTCTGAACAAGGATTGCTAGTAAAAATCGTACAAAAAGTTTGTGAGAGATGCTTATACACTTTTATACAAGCAGGTACAATATGTATATAGTTGTATAAAATTATATAAAGATGTATAAGGACAATAGTGAAATGTTTGCGATACGCTATGTATATAGGTGTATAAGAAGAAGAAGAGGAAAATGTGAGAAATCCACCTAATTCATGTTAATAATGTATCAACCTTGCATATAACATTGTACAAGAAGTGTTTATACACTACTATTCAATATTATACATTGTTATATAAATGAATCCTTCAATAGGGATTCAACGGTTCTTCTTCTTCCTTGAGTCTCTTTTGAAATTTAACTCAATTCTGCTTCAAATCACTTCAAACTTAAGTTTTGAACTCCTCTTAATGATTCCAATCAATTAGGATAATACCAAATCCAAACAACTAACAAACTCGAAAAATCCAATTTCTAAAATCGAAACTTTGAACGACCTTTAATGATGACTCTTATTTTTCAAGTTTTTAACCGACCACTGCACTTGAGGATCAATACCAACACCTTCTTTCTAATTTGATGAACCAAATACCTAGTGAACCTTTTTAGTGTACGATGTAAATAACTAATTCATTTTATATATTATTAGATCAGCTTTGAGTCTGGAAGGAGAATAACAATGGTAGAGGAATTTAGGGGTGCAAAGTCATGACATAGGGAGAAGAAGAATGAAGAAAAGAAAAAAAAAACCAGTTAGAAGGGGTAGGCTAATGAATGAAAAGTAATTTTCAGGTTATGTACATCCTGAGCCACACCGAGTAAGAGATTCAAACGTGAACCATTTTCTGATGGGTTGTTGGACCAAGTGATAAGGCGTATAATTTTCTCTATATTCGTTATGTGCGATATATTATATTAAATATATATCATATCGTATATCCAAATTTTTTGATTAAAGCATATAATAATATATTGAGCATAGACGGATAAAAAAATAGATTTGCTTATATACACTTACAATGCAATGAAGGCTTACACAATTGATGAAATTTAACATATTATAATAGTTACATATGTTATATTTTTTAGATTTATAATTCTACTTATCATAACCAGTTATCTGAGGACTCTAATTATCCTTTTGGCAACCTAAAAGCAGGGGCTGGAGCTAGAAAATAAGTTACAGGTTCAGATAAATACAGTTATTTTGCTTAGGCTATGTTTGTATAGAAGAGCTATTACATATGTAATTATAAATCCAATAACTAAAATAGACTATGAATTTGGTAGCCCGTTAAAAACCATAAACTTCGCTCCGCATTTGTCTGAAGTGTTAACTCTTAAATGAATATAGTGGACATACTAATTAAATACACGACTATTGATGTTTAATTGTACTTAGTATTAAGTATGGTTAAATAATCAATATTTAAAAAGGGGTCATCCTTGGCAAGAAACCAGAAACGTACCAAACAATGTGGGAAGACCAAAGGCATGCATGGTTTTGGTGTATCCCAAATAATAATAATGGCTAATCTGCCATTCCAAAATTGTACTCTTTCTTGAAATATCTGCCAACCTTTTCTAGTTGTTGGTCTGTTTGTTTCAATTGGGTTTTGTGTGTATGTGATGTACAATCATACATACATATACATAGTATCTATCTATGGTTGAATGCCACCTCTTCCTTTTTCCCTCTCTCTTCAGTTATAATCCTATGAAAACTCTTCTCACGCCGCCTCACTTCACTTTCACTTCCTCTGTGTTTTTCACAATTCAAGAAAATCTCCCTTTTTGTTTGATTTTTGGGTAACCTTGAAAAATCAAGAAAGGCCTTTTCCTTGTGAATTCATAATATGATCAATTCCATGGCATTATTGTTACTGTGATCAGTAAGCTCACTGTTCTTTCACACTGTGTTATGATCAAAGTTTTATGTTTTCTTACATGGGTGTTTTCTGTTTTGTTCAATAGTTCTGAAAATATTGAATATTTTGTTTGGGTTCTCATTTGATTTTTGGTGATCTGTGAAATTGGGTTTTGAGTCCTCTGATGAATCTTGGATGTGTTTGTGGGAATCTGATGTGTTATTCTATTTTGTCTGTTTCGATTGTTTTTATGTATTTTGTTTGACGTCAATATCGAGGAGACTGGTTGGTAGACTATTGTCTGTTGTCCTGGATAATGACATATTTTTGTAAATGTGAGTGTGCTGACTCAGTTCTTGAACTGGGGTTTTGTCATTCTTTTCCAAGTTTCTCTATGTTTTTTAGAATGTGAAAATGTAGATTTCATCATCTGCTTCAAATGTGAACGAATTACAGCGGAAAATATAGAGAACTTCTCGTAATTTTTATTTTTATATAATATTGGAGTGAGATGAGCTTAAATGGAACAAAATGGTCAGCGAGGGTTCATACAGCCGATTGAGCTCACTTGGATTGAGGCTTAGTAGTTGTTATTGTTTTGTTCAAATATGGTCGAACTCTCATCTGTCCGATGGAGAAGAATTATGATTCTTTGTTTTTGCTTTTCCTACAATCACTTTATTTGGTTCTTTAGCTTAGATGCAGTGGATGTTGCAAATATGTATCATTCTTGTAGCGGAATTTGTCAGTGCAAATTTTTTAGTTGTTTTTGTGCTTGCTGATGTTTTTCCTTTTTTTTTTTTGGTGTGATAAATTTGGTTTGCAAGGAGGATATTTGATATATATATATATATATATATATATATATATATAGCTAATTTTGTATTTTGTATACTGTGTGCTTTGACTCATTTTCTGTTCTCTCTGTTGTCGTATAGAAGAAACACTGACAGTCTCCTGAGGTCGATGAACGTTGCTCACTTAGTGACTAGTGAAGAGTAATCTTGATGCTGCCTATTGTTCGGAAAATGGACAATGGGGTAAATGAACTGGAAAATGATGAGTTTGAGAAACTTCTTGGGGAGATTCCAAATGTTACTTCTGGGAATTCATATCCTGAGGAATCTGGAGCTATCAGTTGCCCAAAAGATCAGAAGTTGGTATCCTCAAATGGGGCTTTGGCTCTGGATAGGTCGAAGAGCATTGGTGTTAGTGAGCGATATAAAACCAATAGGATCTTAGGTGAGCTAAAAGAATTTGGTAACCGAGTCCAAACGCCAACGAAAAAGACGTTTGAGTCAGAAGAAATAAATTTACCAAATGAACAGGCTATAACATCCGCATTTGCTGAGCTGCATGTAAAAGATGGCAGCTTGTTAGACTCTGCAGCTCCTCTGGCCAGTTCAACGCCGTTGCTGAACCATTTAGCTGTTGTGAATGGACAACGCAAAAATGGCTTCGGTAAAATCCCTTCGAATTTGGATTCCAAAGTGGTAATTGTTCCCTCTCCAAGAACACCAAATAATCTACCGACTGCTTTGAATGGTTTTAGTCCTATTGGAGAAAATTATGGGCACCAAAGTGGATATGTACATAGAATGGAGAACATATCTGCAGCTGTACCATTACCTCCTGGAGTACAAGGTGTTCACCTACTTCCACCAATTCATCCGGTAGATATTCCAGTAATTTCCAATCAACAACATTATTTCTTGGATGTTACATCACCTGTTCCTTACTTATACTCACAAATCAATCGGCCCCGCGGAGCTTGTCGACAAGAGGAACAAGATTATTTCTTATATATGCAGCAGCTCCGAAATCAACAGTTGGACAGTCAGCATCCAATTCAACCAAATGGGATGATAACAAGTAGAGCAATCAATAGTAGCCCCCGGCCACCATTCATGGAGATGCCCATACCTCACGTCAACCAGCAAGTTTCAAGGAGTATAAGCCCGTTAAATCCCCTGTTTTGCTCCGTGGGTTCTGATGCACAGCAAGGTCTAGACAAAGAAGAGAAACAATATTTTCCTGAAAGAATGTTAAGACGATCGCATGGATTGGAGCCAGTCAAGTCAGCTAAATTCGGTTCTTTTGGAGGTAATCACTGTCTTTCAAATATGAACCGAAATAGAAGAGTTTTACCCAGTGCTTATCCGAAGCAGGGTTTCTATGCTCCAAGTATGGAATCTCGCTTGGATTGTCTAGATCCAAGAAGCTATTCTCCTGATGCTGTTGATCTCAAATTTCATCGGAGGTCACAATCTCAGGAGTATAATTTAATTGATGATTTTGCTGGAAGAATATATCTCATGGCGAAGGACCAAAATGGATGCCGCTTCTTGCAAAGGAAATTTGCTGAAGGAACTTCCGAAGATGTTGAAAAGATTTTTCCTGAGATTATTGTTCACATCGTGGAGCTCATGATTGACCCCTTTGGCAATTACCTTGTTCAAAAGCTTCTTGAGGTGTGCAATGAGGATCAGCGAATGCAGATACTTTGTGAAATCACTAGAAAAGCTGGGGATCTTGTAATGATTTCATGTGACATGCACGGGTCTGATTTCTATATTTATCAAAGTCCTTTTTCTTACTGATATGCTTCTTTTGTTTATTTTCATCACAATAGTTTGATTTTTTTCTTCTTCTCAACTGCAGGACCCGAGCTGTGCAAAAAGTTATTGAAACGCTTAAAACACCTGAACAGTTTTCCATGATTGTGTCCTCATTGAAACCCGGTTTAGTGAATTTAATCAAGGACATGAATGGAAACCATGTTGCACAGCGGTGCTTGCAATACTTAACACCTGAATATAGAGAAGTAAGTTTCATATGTATTCGTTCATAGAAAATATTTCGACTGGTATTTTCTTTGATGTAGTTTAGAGATCAAAGGGCTGAGTTGTTACTCAATCTTGTGGAGATGACTTAAGTGTTCCTTTTATGTAAAGAATGAACATAATCAAAATAAGCTCCTTTGCTTTGCAATTCCTTGATAGAAAATGCAGAGACGGGAAAAAAGTTTGTCTCTTTTGTCCCTAAAACTTCTATCTTTTAAATTCCACTGCATCTTTGTAGCATGTTTGGTAGTATCAATTTTTAAACGACTTGGATTTCTCAATCTTATGGATGTTTTATTTTAGCAAGTAGACTCTATGCATACGTTTCTTTTCTGTCACATGATCAATGTGGAAATGCTCATTTTTAAACTACCTAAACTCAGCTTCTAAGGCTGTGGAAAACTAAGCTTTATGACAAAAGACAAGGAATGAGTTGCACATATGTCCTGCTTCCATTTACTAACAAGGCAGTTCCACTGGTTAATGTTTTGAATGCGTTATCATGGACAATATGCATGCCATTTCTAGAGCAAGTTTTCTAGTGAAAATGTTTTAAAAACCTTTTCCTGTTTAACTTTGCTGGTGCTAATTTTAATGTGTGACATTCCTTATTTACAAGTTATTTTCCACTCAAAGGACATGCTATGTAATCTTTATCAGCAATGAAATGTGTGCTTTGCTTCATTAATTCAGTTGAATTGCAATCCATTGCCTAGTATATTAAAAGGAGAATCATAGAGTCAATATCTAATACTAGTATAACTTGATGATCGGACAGTCATTCGGTTTTTCTGTCTGTCCTTGGTTGTTACAGCAGCTAGATACTCATCTGCAGTTTTGCATGAGTTTAGTTTTTTCATGGATAGCTTTGAAGAGGTCATCAGGAGATAAATGTTCTCCAATGTCTCTGTTTCCGCATGGGGTAGATATTAACAGAATAGTCAATCTTCTCCCTGTCCATTGTAAATAATAATACACGAACTATTTGACCACATAATCATGATTTATATATGTATTGTCCTTTTATTTGTTGTGTTGATGTCATTTCATCAGTGACTGATACTCTTTAAACTTCAAGGACATTGGTTGACTGTGCTGCAGCAGATTGTTTATAATATTTGATCATGCCAACCTTATTGTGTTTCTAACCATGTCTTTTTAGGGATATAAAACAAATCAACTAATATATTCATTGTGTTACTTATCTTCATTTCCTAACTTCCTATTCAAATTGATGAAACTTAACATATTATAGAAAACCCTCTGATTTTAAGGGGATAAATGACATTCTCTCCACTACCGATGCCTCCCTCTAACATTATAGGGTATATTGATCCATCCTGTTGAAGTAAATTCTTCACAAGCTTTCTTATTTTTTATTGTTTGTGTCACTTAATTTTGGCTTGTAACTGCTGGAGAGGTTCATTAGTTTTCACATATAGCCATTTGAAGTTTCCTTCATTGCTTAGTGTTGCATGCCACAGAAGTTGATGAAATATGTTATGACAAAAATTTCTTTCTTTTGCAGTTCCTGTTTGAAGCTGCTATTACCAATTGTATTGAACTTGCAACAGATCGTCATGGTTGTTGTGTGCTTCAGAAATGTCTTAGCCAATCTGATGGTGGACAAAGACATCGACTAATCTATGAGATCACTTCTAATGCGTTGGTTCTTTCCCAAGATCCATTTGGGTATGGCAATTCCAAGTTTCAAATTTCCTTTCCTTGTTAGAATAGATAAACTTGGATTTCTCTTTAGTTAAGTTTCATCGTTTTCTCTATTGCAGGAATTATGTTGTGCAATATATTTTTGACATCGGTATTCCCTGGGCGACAGCAGATATATTTGACCAGCTGCGGGGTAAATATGCGGACCTCTCTATGCAAAAATACAGCAGTAATGTTGTCGAGAAATGCCTGAAGCATGCGGATGAAGAACGTTGTTCATATATTATTGAGGAGCTGATAAGTGATCCTCGACTAGACCAGATCATGCAGGACCCATATGGAAACTATGTTATCCAAGCTGCTCTAAATATCTCAAAGGTTAGTTATTTTAGCACCGGTCTTAAATATTGTTGCTAGTTTCAAGATACAGATTTGGTAGTTAGGATATACTTCTGAAGAGGGCCCTAAATTGGACGGGTCAATGGCTCTGTGCTTGAAACTTTTGATCTTGCGGGATATAAAGAACTTTTCTTCTCCTAGGTGTTTTAAGTTGTTCTTGAAATTACCAGGTCCACTTCACACAACCCCCCACTGGTATATTCAGTCAACCAGTGCAAAGATCTCCTGTAAAGAACATAAGAAACTTTATGTAGCGGCAATTTGCAACAAGCAAATATTGAAGAACCCCAATGATACAGTTGAACACAATATTCCTGCATTTGACACTTCATGTTCTAACGTTAAAGAGTATATTGACTATTTCCTAACATGTAGGGAGCTCTGCGTGCTGCACTTATGGAGGCCGTTAGAGCTCATTTTCCTATTCTTCGGACCAGTCCTTATGGGAAGAAGGTCCTCTCATGCAATAGTCTTAAAAAATAAGTTGCAGGTATGATAATATTATCCAAATCTTGCATCAATATTTAAGTTGTTTCAACGGCATACACGTGTTTTCTTCCTGGACATCGTAGGGATTATCTTTCCAAATTTCCATTCAACTTATATGTTTTTCCAGACAGACCATGTAATTTATGTGGAGTAATAAAGCAGGACAAAAAATGCCCTAAAGTTGTCTCCATAGGCTGGGCAGCCCGTATCCACAAGTTTTGAGGCTTGGAAGGAAGTGGTATTTTAGTCGCTCATGAGATGAGCGGATGCTTTTGAGTACATGTTACCGCCTTTTTGAAAATTTGTTCGATTCTGTGGGCTCTAAACCATATTTTTCTTTGAAGGAACTAAAAAACTTTGTATATTTTGCAAATGCCTTTCCTTCCACACCACCTTTCATGTGCTCACTGTGAAAGTGGAAAGAGGAACTTGATATTGTAGAAATAATCAATTTTGAAGGTGTATATTTATGCTTGGATGTCTGCAGGAGGGATTCTTCTATTATATCAATTCTATTTATTCATTTGTTTATAAGTATTTTGTTTTCCATGCCTTACTTGTAAAGAACTGCTTTGGTTCTGTTCTCAAATTCATAATGCAGTCTGATTCACATTCAGATTAATGCTTTGTTTTTCTGAGATTAAGGAGAATTGGTGTGCAAGGAAACTTATTTTTATTGAAAACTCTTTCTACGGATCTTATTCTTCAAATCAAGTATTCACAATGCAGATTTAGAAATGGGAAATAAAATAAGTGTAAGTTATGAGTCAATTTATATATTGTTTTATATGGGGTAGAGGGAGGCTTAAGAAGTATTGGGAAGATATGATTAGGTAAGATATGACACTTTTGCAGCTTATTAAGGACATGACCCTTGATAGAAAATTGCGAAGATCGAAAATTAGGATAGAAGATTAGTAGGTAGTATAAATGTACGTCCCTTTCTTGTCGGTAGCTTTAGAAATACGCTAGTTGTGGTGTATTCTTTGCATATTATTACCTGATATTGCTTTTGGTGCATTTTGTTTAACTATCCCTTCTGCTTATGTTTCCTTCCCATAAGGCCATAACCTTTTCGTTTTTATATGTTGCTTTTCTTTACTGATAATTATTGTACTTATCTGAGCCGAGGGTCTTTCGAAAATAACCTTTCTACCTATACAAGTTAGGGATAAGGTCTGCGTACACTCTACTCTCTCCAGACTTCACTTGTGGGAATATACTAGGTATATTGTTGTATTTTATTACAATTTCCAAGAATAATTTATATTAAGATGATTTGTCTTTTTATAGAGCTAATGTAGTGTTGACTACCGTGCTTTTTCGTACTTAATTGCATCGATTGAGATAGGACCAAAAGAGAGATCCCAGAGAAAGATTTTGACCATGTAATTAAACGTATACACTTGTGCATAATCACAATGATATACTCTATCATAATCGATGAAATTCTAGAAAGTCTTTTTGAAGCACATGAGATGCTAAGGTAGGGTGACCCTTTCTGGCCTTTTCTTTTCGTCTTGGTCATGAAAAGTTGAGGCAAAATTATGTTGAGATTGCAAATGCAAGCGGTTGGATCAGAGAGTTCAAATTTGCTTATCTTCGATGCAATCGCACAATCATCCAAATAATATATTTGCGTACACTGCTGCATTGTATAAGCAATCTGACCCGACATAAAGTGGGGGGACTCAATGGGCCTATCAATACTCACCCAATCAAAATCAAACCTTTCTCAAGGCACATGATTAGTCTAGCACAAGTATGTTTTAACTTTCACTAATTAATCCACTATGTTTCAATCCACCGGGGCCTTACATTCTGATATTTGATCAGTTGCCAATTCAAGAACCGAGGAACAATACCTTATAACATATCCCTTCATGTTCCTCCATCCATTCAAGTCGCACAGGAGACCTGATACAACTTCGTGGCACTCGAATACTTCAGTATGTGAGTCTCCAATGCTCTTACGTAAATTGTTGGCATTTCAAACATTGAGAAACAAGGCGTATAAATTTATGTTTCATACTCCTCCTTCAAAGGATTCCCGAGGGATACATCCTATTACACTTAGGCAAACTTCGAACGTATCTACTACTTTGAATTATATGCCTCATCATGCACAAGTTTCCTCAAGTCGCCCATAGCTGATTGTACAACTTACTATTTTTCCAATAACATCCCATCACTGTCCCATACAAAGGTACTCTTGCTTCTAATAAAAATTAGATCTCTCATCCGAATAATATAAGGATTCTTGCCAATGTACTATAGTGCCTTGCCAAGCACGTTTCGATTGAACTTTCCCATCAGGTAAAATTTCATATAGACTTCCCCGTCGACCTTTGAGAAAGTTAAGCCATCTACGCTGCCTCAAGTTCATCCTTCTACCTAAAGATGTACGACAAATTTATTCATCAGGGTAAATCTCATATGGCTCATTATATATGACACTATATCTAAGTGCAAGAGCCTCTATTATTAACTCAGATCATAAATTTACATGATAATTCTTCCCTGAAGTTCTCCATTTTTAACCAACCTGCGGGACATCACAACCCGTAGTGAGATCTCCAAAACACGTAGAAAACATCAGCACTAAGGTTATAGTTGAAACAATCTTGAGCTTTTGAAAGCTCATTTCACACAATCACGCTCTATTGAAAATGTTTCATTTAGATCAACTGAGTCGCATGGACTGCTATACTAAAAACTAATCCTCCTACAAGTAAGGCTGCAGGCCCACGGTGGGCCTGGCCCAGGACCGGCCCAGGACCGCGGGCCTGGCGGGCCTAACGGGCCTGTGGTCCGGGCCCTACCGGTCTTGGGCCTCAAACGGTTAAAAGCCCGTCGCGGGCCGGTCCGCACGAAAAAGCCCGCCAGGCCCGGGACCGGCTGGCGGGCCTGGGCCGGGCCCAACGGCTATAATTTGAAAAATTTTTTTTTTTTTTTTAAAAAATGGCCCAACGGTCAGATTTAAAATTTGACCGTTTGGGCTTTTAAAAATGACCGTTTTGGCCCCCAAACTTTAATTAAACCCCAAACTTTTTATAAATACAATCCCCATTCTTTCATTTTTAACTCACAAAATCTCTCAATCTCTCTCAATCTCCCTCAATCTCTCTCTAATTATTTCCATAAGTGCTCATATTATTATTTCAATTTCGTGAAAAATTGTGAAGTTGGTGAATTGAAGTATTAAAGTCTTCAAGTCTTCAACAATATTCAATTTTCAAGAACTTGTTCTTCAATCCGGTAACCTCGTTCCAACTCTTTAATTTTTAATATATTGTTGTGTTTGTTTTAATTGGTTTAATTATAATTAATATATTATTGTGTTTGTTTTAATTAGTGTAATTATAATTAATATGGATTTTTCATTGAAAAAAATGTTTGGTGGTAAGGGGAAGGAAAAAGCGAAAATTGGTCAATCTAGTAGCCAAGCTACTCCTCCTCCCCCTGCTACCCGTCCTCCTCTACCTAATATTCTTGATAGTGATCACCCTTTAATGCAATTTACCGATAGTCA
>MCJB01050546.1:0-12293 GCA_002018475.1 Nicotiana obtusifolia
TATTTATTTTAAGTCACACAACCCAAAGATGAATAAGAATTCATATATATAGACATATAGTAAAGAAAGCCGACAAAATGACATATATAAATGTCGAGTACCCTATTTAACCGAATAGGTGGAACATCAACCTAATGGCATTATGAAAATACTTCAGCTACAATCCCAATGCCTTACACAGAAGGTCTTTCTAGCAATACAATAATAAATGTCACATTTGACATCTTAGGAATTTCCGAAAATTCGTGCTAAAAGGAAGGACGGAGCTTAGCCTTAACATACCTTTCCAACGAACGCCCGAATGCCTGTAGTTCCTTCACAAATGTTGTTCCTTATGTCCTAAGCTTCGAAAAGACTATATATATGCAGCTTTTACACACCATAAATAGTTTATAACGGAGTTTAATTCGGCAGATTTTTCATATAGTCCTAACTTGACGAAACGTCCGTAGAACTTTGTAAAAACGATCATAAAAGAGTCCCAAGATGTTTAACTTGGAAAAATAAGTATAAATCCTGAAGAAACAGCAAGAACAACAATTTTCTATCTTCCAAAAATAGCTCCAAATACAGCTAATAGAAGGGGAAAACAATTGCAAAGCGTAGAGATTACGTTTCTAGGCACGGGGACAAATTTTAACAGAAGAAATCGTTAAAAACGTACCTTAATCACCTAAGAACACCCCTAAAGCTTCTGTTCTGCTCCCTTACTGTTTTTAGAACGAAATAAAATGTTTTTAGGTCTCAAAACCCGAGTTTACCGATTTATACAATTTGTTTGACCCGACCCGGTTCGCGACCCGTTTTCAGTCTGGATAGTCCACGGTAAAACGGCCATAACTCTTTACTCCGATGTCGGTTTGAGGTGAGGTTTCTTTGTTTGAAAACTAGACACGTAGACCTTCGATTTGATAGGTTGTGGGTTCCATAACTCGGTATATATTGGGAGATATGGGCTGATACATTTGACCCAAAGTTCAGAATATTTGTTAGAGAAATTTACGATAACTTGTGCCGACTTTTATTTCGCAACTTGCTTGACTCCAAAACTTAACATGTAACCAGTGTGATAATATAATACCTCAATGAAAATTATTCTTATCATATTAGACACTCTTGGTCTTATCCCACAGCTGTAAATTAACTCAAACTTTCCGAATGCGCGGGGTGCCACCCGAGCTATTTTTTTAACCACGAACCTTTATTTAAGGGATTCCTTTGACCTACAGCTTTAGTTTAGTTCCTTGATATTACCACACATTTTCCTTCTTATTCTCCCAATGTGTTACAACCAATCATATATACCTAATATAACCATGCCACATTACGTATATTACGTAAGGAAAAATAAAATAAAACATGGGGTCTCACAGTTTTCATCCTCTTGAGGTCGTTCACCATCATCCGTTTTTGTATGGCTTGGACCTTCATCGTCAAGACGGATTCCTTCCAATGAATCTGCAAGATCATCACAAAAATCCTTTCTCGACAATCGAGAATTACTTTCGGCAAACACAACATGAGGTGACTCCTCAACAGTTAAAGTTCTTTTATTAAAAAACCTTATATGCTTTACTACGTAAAGAATATCCTAGGAATATGCCCTCATCCGATTTAGCATCGAACTTTCCTAAATTGTCCTTCCCGTTATTATGCAAAAAGCATTTACAACCAAATACACGAAGGTGGGAAAGATTGGGCTTTCTACCTTTAAACAGTTCATAAGGGGTTTTCATAAGTATAGGCCTAATTACTGCACGATATAAAACATAACTAGCAGTACTAATAGCATCGGCCAAAAATACTTAGGAATTTTAGCCTCATTAATCATAGTTCTAGCCATCTCTTCAAGAGATCTATTCTTACGTTCCACAACTCCATTTTGTTGTGGTGTGCGTGGGGCTGAGAAATTATGATCAATTCCGAGTTCATCGCAAAAGACATCAAATTCGTCTTTTTCGAACTCTCCCCCATGATCGCTTCTAATTGCAACAATGTTGCAGTTCATTTCATTTTGAACCTTCTTAGCAAATTTCCTAAATACATCAAATGCCTCATTTTTATGAGTAAGAAATAAAGTCCATGTATATCTAGAATAGTCATCAACAATAACAAAGACATAATAGTTACCACCAAAGCTTTTTGTCCTAGAGGGTCCAATAAGATCCATATGCAAAAGTTGTAAGGGTCTAGTCGTAGATACTATGTTCTTAGACTTAAAGGATGACCTTACTTGTTTACCCTTTTGACATGCATCACAAATTGAATCCTTTTCAAACTTAATTTTTGGTATGCCGATTACTAAGTCTTTAGAGATCAATTTATTCAAATGACGCATGTTGATGTGAGCTATTCTACGATGCTATAACTAAGTATCTTTTTCTTTACTCATAAGACACTTATCAATAATGGAAGATGTATTTTCAAAATCTACCATATAAAAATTATCAATTCTAACACCTTGTAGAATTACCTTATTGACACTAAGGTTTTCTAGGATAAAAGTCTTTGGATTGAAAGTTACACAATTCTACTTGTCACACAATTGACTAATGCTCAAGAGATTGTGTTTAAGACTTTTGACCAACAAAATATCATTAATAGAAGAAGAAGGATTTTTACTAACCGAACCAATGTCGATAGTTTTTCCTTTGTTGTCACTCAAGATGACATGTTCTTCCTTTGTTTGTTTTGTACCCAAAATTTGGATGCATCATCAGTCACTTGCTTGGAGCATCCTGCTATCAAGGTACTAAAGTACACTTGATGCCTTCAAGCACACCTGCAACTCAATTAATGACAGGATTTTGGTACCCAAACCTTTTTGGGTCCTTGGTGGTTAGTGGCAGATGCATATACATTATTTGTACAAAAATACCTATATTTTGTGTAACATACAGGCGCTATATGTCCTACTCTATTACAGTAGTGACAAACAACATTTGGATTCCACATGTATAGTGGAGCATGATTAGTACTAGAATTATGAAAATCGTAATGAGTACTACGCTTACGAAAATCATACCGAGTTCTAGGTTTATCAAAATGCGCACTAGGCTTATGAAAATGTTGCCTATCTTGAACTCTATTATTTCCATTCGGAAATACTACATGATTTTTCTTACTATTCAAGGGTTGCATATTTGATTGATTTATATACCTAGTGTTTTTCTTTCTAGGTGGTTTAGCTCTAGAAGTACTAGTTGGTTTACTAGTTTTTGTAAATCCTATTCCTTGTTTACTAACATGTATATGATCAATAAGCAGGTTCAAATTCTTTTGGGGCTTATTGAATTTACTAAGAGAGGCTTCTAATTTTTCTATGTGAGCCTTATGAGATGCACAAGAATTACAAGGATTGTTTGAATTTTCAAGTTTATCGGCACTTCTTTTTCCAAAGAATTTATTTTCTTCCCTAAGTTTCTCGTTTTCCTTAGACAATTTTTCTATTTGTTTTTCCGAGTCTAAGGCATTCCTTTTTAGGGATTTGTATTTATTATTTATGCTAACAAAATTGTCATACAACTCTTCAAAAGCAATTTGTAATTCTTCAAAGGAATGAGAAGTTTCGAAAATAGATGTACTAACCTCGTTACTCTCTTTTGGAGTATCCTCGATGGACGTGAGACAAAAGTTTGCGACATCTTCTCCGTCGCTTGATTTGTTGGAATCGTCTTCTTCCCAAGACATGAGACATGAACTCCTTTTGGATTTGAGACGTGCCTTCGTAAGTGATTTCAAGTTCGTCCCATATTTCCTTGGCAGTCTTGCATCCTGCGATTTTCCAGTATTCATCCAAAATTATAGAGCAGTAAAGCAAGTTAATAGCCCGTGCATAAGCTTCAATTTTTCTTATGTCTTCGTCGGAGTATTCACTTTCCAATTTGGGAGTCGTCTTTGGTTCCTCACCATTTTGGATTATTAGCCACAATTTAAAATCGGTGGCTTGTACGTATGTTCTCATACGTTCCTTCCAGTAGGTGTAGTTTGATCCATCAAAGAGAGGAGGTCTCGAAGTGGATTGTTCTTCACTCAGCCCTGCATAAACATTTGTAGAGGAGGCCATAGATCTTATTCTCAACCGGTTAAGGATTAAAGAGAATTAGGCTCTGAGACAGATTGTTAGAATAAATGAACAACGCTAGAGGGGGGGTGAATAGCGTTTTGCGGAACTTTGTCTAATTTTCGCAATCAAGATATACAATTTAAATATAAGTGCGAAAATAAGATAGCAAGAATATATATATTGCGGAAATGTAAAGAGAGAGCGTACGCCAAGATGTATAGTGGTTCACTACAACGTGTAGCTAGTCCACTCCTCAAGATCACACTTGAGATTTTCACTATCACTGTCAAGCTTACGGGTGCTTAACAAACCGTTAACACCACAAAGACTTGATCACACAAGCTTTGCAAATGTTAGACTTGCGGGTGCCTAACCAACCGTTCCACAAAGACTTGATCACACAAGCTTTGCAATGTTAGACTTGCGGGTGCCTAACCAACCGTTACACTCACGAACACTTAAATCCTTACAAGCTCCGTGAACAACAAGGAAGACTCTCTTCCTTAATACAACAAGGGACAACTTCCCTTAGATGTATGACAATACAAGTTTCACTAGAATTACAACTCTCTCAAGAGTAGATGAAGTGAAGAAAATTCTAGCTCAAGAACACAACTTTAGCCTTCAAGAAAATAGCTCAAATACTTAAGAAAACTTGAAGCAATATAATCTTATGATTTGGGTATTGTGTTGTGTTCAAATGAGGTTTAAGAGGGTGTATTTATAACCCCAAAACCTCATATGTCCGTTGGGAATAGTGGGCTACACTCTTATTCAATTAAACAAGAGTTTAGGGAAAAAACATCTTCTGTCAGTTGCCAGATAATCGATTATTAGAATCATATAATCGATTATTAACAAAAACTAGCCGTTGTAACCCAACGGTAACTCAGATAATCGATTATTTAACTCAGATAATCGATTATCTTGCTCAGATAATCGATTATTTAAGGCTGATAATCGATTCCTAAACTCTCTGGAAATTGCTACAGTGAGCTACAGTGACATTGCTACAGTAACATCAATGTATGGTTCTTTACTGAAAATTTCCAGCGCAAATTTTAATCAATTATTTTGGTATTTTGTGAAAACCAATTGTTTTGAAAAATATTTTAATTTGTGTTTGAAATCGTTTTAAAACTTTAAGCCAAGTTATTAAAGACGATAAATAAATCAAACACATTAAAACTCAAAATAACATTAAGACTAAATGACAACTTCATTTGTCTTCAATCTTTTTGCTTCATCGACTTGTTCCATGCATCGACTCCTAGTATCTTGAAAGCTCGACTTGTACTCTAACAAAGTCCACAGCAATCTCAGTAGTTTGTCCATGATGGTTTGTCGATTATCAAAACCTATAACAAGACACAAAGTCATTAGTTAAGGTTACATAAATAAGAATGCATTTTTCAATAATTTCCCCCTTTTTGATAATGACAAACAATATCTGGGATATGCATTCTCTTAGCAAAAAGATGTTATTTTGATACAATGGTTATATACGGAAATACCAATTATATACAAGATACCAATTGATAAGTTGTTAAGGACAAGTACCAATTGTTATGTATATATAAAAATACCAATTGTTATACAAGTATTATAAAATTTATCAATTGTTTAAGGAACAAGATCAAATCATATGGGTAAGTACCAATTGTTAAAATAAACAAGTATATGATATACCAATTAATACTTGTGCAAATTTTCAACAAATAGACATACCTTCCCATCTTCCTCCTTTAAACAATATACATATTATAAAAATATACCAAAATTGTTACTATTATCAAAGTATACCAATTGTTATACATACTATTGTAAAATTGAAGGAATAAATGTTTAATAAATATTCCCCCTCAATTTATACTTCCCCCTAAATATATGCATATCTCCTATTTCATGAATTAATCCAATATATATCTTCCCCCTTTTGTCATTAGCAAAAAGACATATATAACAATAAAGATTAATTTCATTAAATGAAATAATGATAATACAAAGCAAAATTAAAGGACAAGGATAAGAAGCATAAAATAATTTCCGGAATTATTCATTCCTATCCCTATGATATTGACGAGTAAACTCCCGGAAGTCGTCGTCAAGTGTCTTCGTGAAGGCGCCCCATTTTCCAACTTCATGAGTTAGATTTTCAAGCTGAGCGCTCAATGTTTCCATTGTCACAGAAGAGGAGGATGAAGAAGCTTGTTCTGGAACCCTTTGTGATTCCATGCCCCTTCGGAATGAGTTATCCGAAACCGACCAAATTTTTGTCGCTTTGGTCGTTGGGCCAACATTCACCGACACCCCATAATATGTTAGGATGTCCATCACCAAAAACGCATATGGAAGAGGTTCCCCCTCTTTTGTTGCATCAAACATGTGAATCATGATAAATTGTGGCCAATTTATCTTTACGCAATTTATGATGGCGTGCATAATTTTCACGTCTTCGGCCGACATAATAGTGTGAGAAAATTTCCTCGGCTTTAATATGCGCGTAATGATATAGAAGAGTAGTCTGTACTCTTCGTTCATGTTTGTGATGGTAGGGCGATGATTTGAATGGTGAAATTGTTCTATGCCCATTTGAGCCACGAAAGATACCTCGTCAAATCTGGCTCCTCGAGCACCGGTGTATAAAGAAATGTCTTCTCCATATGGAAGAAGTCCGGTGATTTTCGAGATAATCTCGTGTGTGATAAAAATTTCCGTATTATTTACGGAAGTGACGAGATGTTCATCAATTTTTCGAAGGTTCGAATAGAAAGCACGAATCAAATCTTCATGGATGGAAGAAAGTTGATTTGAGACAAAATTGATGAGAAATGTTGATTGAAGAGCATTGTATAGGGTATTGAAGAAATTGATTTTGATTCAAATCTGAAAAATTGAACTCTTTGGTCTTGAATAAGAGTTTTGAGTTTTATGGAGAGATTTGAGGTCTTGAATATGAGTATTGAACCTCTATTTATAGAGTAGGTAAGTGAAAGAGCCGTTGGGGTCATTTTGGACATTTCCCAAGCTTCTAATGGCTATAAATGGCTATAAAACGGCTAGTTTTTTAAACCAGCTCGTCAAATAATCGATTATTTCGTCCAGATAATCGATTATTTGGCTCCTACTGCTGAATAATCGATTATGTAGATGTGATAATCAATTATTTTGAATGTACTGAAAATTTTGTGAATTCCAGTGAGTTTGATAATCGATTAATTTGTTGGGATAATCGATTATCTGACTTAAGTAATCGATTATTTGATGATTATAATCGATTCTTTTAGTCTCTCGAATTTCTAAACATTCCAGTAAAGTGTAATAATCGATTATTAACATATAGTAATCGATTATTGATCATTCTAACTTGAAAAAATTGTTTGTTTGAGTTTAAAACTCAATTTAACTCGGTCCCCCTTGCTTAAAGACTTCAAAATGATGGAGAAACCTGCAAACAAAATGAAAACGTCTCCGACGCTCAAGTTAGTAATGTTCAAAACACAATATAAATAATTATGCACATAATTAGATCAATGTTGAGTCAAGAATTCCAAGCTCGCTTCGAATTCTAAAGAATGACTCTTTCTCTAAAGGTTTCGTAAATATGTCTGCTAATTGATTTCGAGTCTCAACAAACTCAATCTCGACATCTCCTTTGAGAACATGATCTCTTATAAAATGGTGCCTGATTTCAATGTGCTTAGTTCTCGAATGAAGAACGGGATTCTTCGTGACACAAATGGCACTAGTATTGTCACATTTAATTGGAATGTGATCAAGATGTAGGCCGTAATCCACAAGTTGTTGTTTCATCCAAAGGATTTGCGCGCAACAACTTCCAGCGGCTACATATTTCGCTTCAGTGGTGGATAAAGCAACACTGACTTGTTTCTTGCTAAACCAAGAAACCAACAAACTACCAAGCAAATGGCAAGTGCCACTGGTGCTTTTCCTATCCAATTTGCAGCCTGCAAAGTCGGAGTCAGAATAGCCAATGAGTTGGCAGGATGAACCCTTGGGATACCAAAGTCCCACGTTCATTGTGCCGATGAGGTATTTCATTATCCGTTTGACTGCAGTTAAGTGTGAGTCTTTCGGACAAGATTGATACCGTGCGCATAAACATACACTAAACATTATGTTGGGACGACTTGCAGTAAGATAAAGTAGAGATCCGATCATACCTCGGTATTTCTTGATGTCTACTTCTTTACCTTTCTCGTCTTTGTCTAGGGTTCCGGAAGTGCTCATGGGAGTAGGCATTGCTTTGGCGTTGATCATCTCAAATCGCTTAAGCAACTCCTTGCAATATTTCGATTGGCATATGAAAGTTCCCTCTTTCATTTGCTTCACTTGCAATCCCAAGAAGAAGTTGAGCTCGCCCATCAAGGACATCTCGAATTCTTCTGTCATGAGCTTAGAAAACTCCTTGCACAAAGAGTCGTTAGTAGCACCGAAAATAATGTCGTCTACGTATATTTGTACTAACAGGATGTTGTTATTTTTGTTCTTAATGAACAGAGTGGTATCGACTTTACCTCTTTGGAAACCATTTTCCAAAAGAAACTTACTCAATCTCTCGTACCAAGCCCGGGGAGCTTGTTTAAGACCGTAGAGAGCTTTCTTGAGTTTAAATACATGGTTTGGAAACTCAAAGTTCTCAAACCCTGGAGGTTGGTAGACATAAACTTCCTCTTGGATAACACCGTTAAGGAAAGCATTCTTAACATCCATTTGGTACAATTTAAAATTCATAAAAGAAGCAAAAGCAAGAAGTAAACGAATAGCTTCTAGTCGTGCGACAGGTGCATACGTTTCTTCATAATCTATTCCTTCTTCTTGATTATAGCCTTTGGCTACTAACCTAGCTTTGTTTCTAATAATTAAGCCATTTTCATCTGGCTTATTCTTAAAAACCCATTTCGTACCAATTATTGTATGGTCATTAGGTTTTGGCACCAATTCCCAAACATCATTCCGTTTGAATTGGTTAAGCTCCCCTTGCATTGCCAAAGTCCAGTGTTCATCATTAATTGCGTCAGAAATGATTTTTGCTTCAATTTGAGAAACAAAAGCCATGTGTGTGATTGTGTTCCTAAGAGTATTTCGAGTACTTACCTCTTGGTTGATATCTACGATTATCTTGTCAATTGAATGATATCTGGAAGTTCTCCACTCGTTATAAAGATCATCTCGCTCATTGTTTTCATCCTCTTGAGGTCTTTCACCATCATCTGTTTTTGTATGGCTTGGACCTTCATCGTCAGGACGGATTCCTTCCAATGAATCTGCAAGATCATCACAAAAATCCTTTCTCGACAATCGAGAATTACTTTCGGCAAACACAACATGAGGTGACTCCTCAACAGTTAAAGTTCTTTTATTAAAAAACCTATATGCTTTACTACGTAAAGAATATCCTAGGAATATGCCCTCGTCCGATTTAGCATCGAACTTTCCTGAATTGTCCTTCCCGTTATTATGCACAAAGCATTTATAACCAAATACACGAAGGTGGGAAAGATTGGGCTTTCTACCTTTAAACAGTTCATAAAGGGTCTTCATAAGTATTGGCCTAATTACTGCACAATTTAAAACATAACTAGCAGTACTTATAGCATCGGCCCAAAAATACTTAGGAATTTTAGCCTCATTAATCATAGTTCTAGCCATCTCTTCAAGAGATCTATTATTACGTTCCACCACTCCATTTTGTTGTGGTGTGCGTGGGGCTGAGAAATTATGATCAATTCCGAGTTCATCGCAAAAGACATCAAATTCGTCTTTTTCGAACTCTCCCCCATGATCGCTTCTAATTGCAACAATGTTGCAGTTCATTTCATTTTGAATCTTCTTAGCAAACTTCCTAAATACATCAAATGCCTCATTCTTATGAGCTTATGGTCCAAGTATATCTAGAATAGTCATCAACAATAACAAAGACATAATAGTTACCACCAAAGCTTTTTGTCCTAGAGGGTCCAATAAGATCCATATGCAAAAGTTGTAAGGGTCTAGTCGTAGATACTATGTTCTTAGACTTAAAGGATGACCTTACTTGTTTACCCTTTTGACATGCATCACAAATTGAATCCTTTTCAAACTTAATTTTTGGTATGCCGATTACTAAGTCTTTAGAGATCAATTTATTCAAATGACTCATGTTGATGTGAGCTATTCTACGATGCTATAACTAAGTATCTTTTTCTTTACTCATAAGACACTTAGCAATAATGGAAGATGTATTTTCAAAATCTACCATATAAAAATTATCAATTCTAACACCTTGTAGAATTACCTTATTGACACTAAGGTTTTCTACCATAAAAGTCTTAGGATTGAAAGTTACACAATTCTACTTGTCACACAATTGACTAATGCTCAAGAGATTGTGTTTAAGACTTTTGACCAACAAAATATCATTAATAGAAGAAGAAGGATTTTTACTAACCGAACCAATGTCGATAATTTTTCCTTTGTTGTCACTCAAGATGACATGTTCTTCCTTTGTTGGTTTTGTGTTCAAAATTTGGATGCATCATCAGTCACGTGCTTGGAGCATCCTGCTATCAAGGTACTAAAGTACACTTGATGCCTTCAAGCACACCTGCAATTCAATTAATGACAGGATTTTGGTACCCATACCTTTTTGGGTCCTTTCGGGTTAGTGGCAGATGCAAATACATTATTTGTACAAAAATGCCTATATTTCGTATAGCATACAGGCGCAATATGTCCTATTCTATTGCAATAGTGACATACAACATTCGGATTCCACATATACGGTGGAGCATGATTAGTACTAGGTTTATGAAAATCGTAAGGAGTAATACGCTTATGAATATCATACCTAGTTCTAGGCTTATCGTGATAAGTACTATGCTTATGAAGATGTTGCCTAGGTTGAACTCCGTTATTTCCCTTTGGAAATACTACATGGTTTTTCTTATCATTGTTGGTTACGGGTCGTTTATTTGTATTCCTAGTATTTTTCTTTCTAGGTGGTTTATTTCTAGAAGTACTAGGTGACTTACTAGTTTTTGTAAAGTCTATCCCTTGTTTACCTATATGAACTTGATCAATAAGCAAGTTTAAATCCTTTTGAGGCTTATTGAATTTCTTAAGTGATGCTTCTAATTTTTCTATGTGATCCTTATGAGATTTACAGGAATTGCAAGGGGCAATGAGATTCTCGGGTTTATCCGCACTTCTTTTTCCTAAGAACTTATTTTCTTCTCTAAGTTTCTCATTTTCTTTAGTCAATTTCTCTATTTCTTTTTCAAATTCTAAGGCATTCTTTTTCAGGAATTTGTATTTATTATTTATACTAACAAAATTGTCATACAACTCTTCAAAAGCAATTTGTAATTCTTCAAAGGAATGAGAATTTCGAAAATAGTTGTACTAACCTCTTTGTCTTCTTGAGGAGTATCCTCAATGGCCGTGAGACAAAAGTTTGCGACATTTTCTCCGTCGCTTGATTTGTTGGAATCGTCTTCTTCCCAAGACATGAACTCCTTTTGGATTTGAGACGTGCCTTCGTAAATGATTTCAAGTTCGTCCCATATTTCCTTGGCCGTCTTGCATCCTGCGATTTTCCAGTATTCATCCAAACTTATAGAGCAGTAAAGCAAGTTGATAGCCCGTGCATAAGCTTCAATTTTTCTTATGTCTTCGTCGGAGTATTCACTTTCCAATTTGGGAGTCGTCTTTGGTTCCTCACTTTGGTTCCTCACCATTTTGGATTATTAGCCACAATTTAAAATCGGTGGCTTGTACGTATGTTCTCATATGTTCCTTCCAGTAGGTGTAGTTTGATCCATCAAAGAGAGGAGGTGTCGAAGTGGATTGTCCTTCACTCAGCCCTGCATAAACATTTCTAGAGGAGGCCATAGATCTTATTCTCAATCGGTTAAGGATTAAAGAGAATTAGGCTCTGATACCAATTGTTAGAATAAATGAATAACGCTAGAGGGGGGGTGAATAGCGTTTTGCGGAACTTTGTCTAATTTTCGCAATCAAGATATATAATTGAGAAAGTATGTGCGAAAATAAAATTGCAAGAATGTAAGTTGCAGAATATTAAAGAGAAAGCGTACACCAAGATGTATAGTGGTTCACTACAACGTGTAGCTAGTCCACTCCTCAAGATCACACTTGAGATTTTCACTATCACTTGTCAAGCTTACGGGTGCTTAACAAACCGTTACAACCACAAAACTTGATC
>MCJB01050546.1:13114-46606 GCA_002018475.1 Nicotiana obtusifolia
TTATTTAGGTCAAATAATCGATTATTTACCACTGATAATCGATTATGAAACTCACTGGAATTTGCTACAGTAACATTGCTACAGTGATGTTGCTACAGTGACATTGCTACAGTAACATCAATGTATGGCTCTTTCCTGAAAATTTCCAGCGCAAATTTTAATCAATTATTTTGGTATTTTGTGAAAACCAATTGTTTTGAAAAATGTTTTAATTTTAATTTGTGTTTGAAATCGTTTTAAAACTTTAAGCCAAGTTATTAAAGACGATAAATAAATCAAACACATTAAAACTCAAAATAACATTAAGACTAAATGACAACTTCATTTGTCTTCAATCTTTTTGCTTCATCGACTTGTTCCATGCATCGACTCCTAGTATCTTGAAAGCTCGACTTGTACTCTAACAAAGTCCATAGCAATCTCAGTAGTTTGTCCATGATGGTTTGTCGATTATCAAAACCTATAACAAGACACAAAGTCATTAGTTAAGGTTACATAAATAAGAATGCATTTTCCAACACCCGGGTCCCAAACATATCGCGAGTGGGCCATCAAATGTTCTTCTGAATAAGGTTCCATCATCAGACAAGCTGAACCGGGCCGCCTTCATACGCAGGGCCCTCGACTCTTTGGGATCCGAGGGGAGTTTGAGATATTCAATGTACTTTTTCCTCCAATCCTAAGTTAGGCTTGTCGAATTGATCTCAGCATGGCCTTCTTCCACTATCGATCTCATGAGCTGCACAACCTTTCCAGAATCGACCTCGTCATCTTCGACCGACGATCCCAAGCTGGCGAGGGCGTCAGCCTCGCTGTTTTGATCTCGAGGTATATGTTGTAAGGTCCATTCTTTGAATCGATGCAACGTCACTTGCAGTTTGTCTAGGTATCTTTGCATTCGCCCTTGTCTGACCTCGAACGTTCCGTTGACTTGATTTACAACAAGAGGGGAGTGGCACTTGGCTTCGATCACTTCCGCTCCCACGCTTTTGGCTAGTTCTAGGCCTACAATCATGGCCTCATATTCTGCCTCGTTGTTAGTTAGTTTCAGAGTCTTAATAGACTGTCGAATTGTGTTACCAGTTGGTGGCCTTAACACGATGCCAAGTCCGGATCCCTTCGCGTTCGAAGCACCATCTGTAAAAAGGGTCCATATTCCTGAAGAAGTTCCTGACCAAGTAAACAACTCTCTTTCGACCTCGGGTATCGGGTCGACCTGAGATTTGATGGCGGTTCGAGGTCGATATTCAATGTCGTACCCACTTATTTCTATGGCTCATTTGGCCAATTGACCAGAGAGCTCGGGCTTGTGCATCACGTATCTTAATGGGTAAGTTATTACGACGCATATGGGGTGACATTGGAAATACAGTTTTTGTTTCCTAGAAGCGCTTAGCAAAGCGAGCGCCAGTTTTTCCAAGTGAGGATACCTAGTGTCGGCTTCGCCTAAGGTTCTGCTGACATAATAAATCAGAAATTGTGTCCCTTGTTCTTCTCAGACTAGGACTCTGCTTACCGCTTTCTCCGAGACTGCCAGGTAAAGGTACAGTTGCTCGTCCACCTTCGGTGTATGTAGCAGCGGTGGGCTCGATAAATATCTTTTAAGCTCTTCTAAAGTATGTTGGCATTCCGGAGTCCACAAAAAGTTGTTCTTTTTTTTCAATAGAGAGAAGAACCGGTAGCTTTTATCGGACGACCTCGAAATGAATCACCCTAAAGCGGCTATCCTCCCGGTCAGCTTTTGTACAACTTTCACATTATCCACGACTGTGATGTCCTCGATAGCCTTTATTTTTTTGGGGTTGATCTCGATTCCACGATTCGAGACCATGAACCCGAGGAATTTACCTGAACCCACACCAAACGCGCACTTTTCCGAGTTCAAATTCATGTTGTACTGCTTCAACACACTGAATGTTTCCTGCAAATAGTTTAAATGGTCCTCTACTCGCAGGGACTTAACTAACATGTCGTCAATATAAACCTCCATTGTCTTTCCTAGTTGTTTTTTGAACATTCGGTTTACTAAGCGTTGGTATGTGGCTCCAAATTTTTTTTTACCCAAATGACATTATGTTATAACAGTATGTACCATATTTAGTGATGAAGAAGTTTTTTTCTGATCACCTAGGCCCATCCGTATTTGGTTGTAGCCGGGGTATGCATCGAGAAAACTAAGGGTCTCATGGCCAGCGGTAGTATCGATCATGCAATCAATGTTGGGTAAGGGAAAAGAATCTTTTGGACATGCTTTATTCAAGTCTTTATAATCTACACACATTCTTAATTTATTCCTTTTTGTAGGGACTACTACTACATTTGCCAACCATTCCGGGTATTTAACCTCCCGAATAGACCCTATCTTTGGAAGTTTAGTTACCTCATCCTTGATGAACGCATGTTTGGTTTCGGACTGGGGCCTCCTTTTTTATTTGACTTCGGATTCAGACTCAGCTTGTGATTCGTTATCTCCGACGGTATGCCTGTTATATCGAGTTAGGACCAAGAGAAACAATCTTCGTTGGTTATAAGGAATCGAATAAGTTTTGTCCTGAGCTCGGAGCTTTACCCTGAGCTTAGGTATACCTTTTGTTCGGCAGGTCTTCTCACAGAGTGACTTGTTCCAGTTCCACGATAGTCGATTTGCTGGCATCGGAATCATCGGAGGTGATGAAAGACCGGGGAACTCCATAATCATCATCCTCGACATCTACTTGTTTATCCACCTTTGCCGAAGATGATATCTGTGGTTGCTATTTTGTTTTGTTCTAGATCCTTTTGTTAGGAACCGTTGGTGTTGGTGTCATTTCTTCCACCGCGAACATCTCTTTCTGGTTGCTCCCCGTAAACCGTCTTCACTCCATCGGGCGTCGTAAACTTCAGCACCTGGTGTAATGTCGAAGGTACAACCCTCATGTCATGGATCCATGGCCTTCCGAATAGAGCATTGTACTTCATGTCCCCTCCAATCACACAGAATTTTGTTTCTCGAACGGTTCAAGCAGTATTTATCGGCAGTGTTACTTCTCCTTTGGTGATTTCACATGCCATATTGAACCCGTTAAGTACTCGGACTGTAGGAACGATCTGGTCTGACAGGCTGAGCTGCTCTACGACCCATGATCGGATTATATTGGCCGAGCTACCTGGATCAATTAACACACATTTTACTCTAACTTTGTGCATGACTATGGATATTACCAGTGCATCATTGTCGGGTTGTGCAATTCCTTCCGCATCCTCCTCGCTAAAATATAAAGTCCCCTCCGTCGAGTAATTCCCAGTGCGTTTTTCCCTGGTGACGAATATTTTTCGATAATCATGTTGATTGTATGTTGAGGTTCTTCCTGGATTGTCTATTTATTCCTATTTCCAAAGTGATTTTTTGCTAGGTCGCTCAAGAATTCTCGAAGGTGTCCATTGTCGAGTAACTGGGCTACTTCTTCTCTCAATTGTCAGCAGTCTGTTTTATGACCGTGAGTGCCATGATATTTGCATATCTGATTAGGATCCCTTTGGGTTGAATCGGATTGCAATGGCCAAGGCCATTTAGTATCTTTGATGACCGATGGCAGATATTATAGTGGCAGCATCAACATTAATATTATACTCCGATAATCGAGGTGCTTCTTTATGCCCGATGGGCCTTTCAAAATTGCTTTTGGTCATGAGCCCCCGGTTGTTCTGATCTTGATCATTTCTCCTTTTATGTCTTGGGGAGTTATGCCCGGATACGCTGATTTTTTTGTCCCCGTGATACGGTCGATGTCGCTCTCTATTCGATCTTGGTTCCCGATAAGTTTCCCTTTGGATTTTATCATAAGTTCTAACGGGGTAAATGGATACCGAAGGGGATCCGAGCTGATCATCTTCGACTCTGATCTTTAACTAGTGTCGGTTATGTACATTAGCCTATGTGACAGCAGGGTATTCTATTAAGTTCTATTTAAGTTGCTACGAAGCCTCTGAGCTTCGAACATTGAGCCCTTGAGTGAAAGCTTGAACAACCAACCGTCTGTGACTGGTGGTAGATCCATCTGTTCCATTTGGAACGAGGACACGAACTCTCTGAGCATCTCGTTATCCTTCTGCCTGACTTTGAAAAGGTCTGATTTCCGCGTTTCGACCTTGATGGCGCCTGCACGTGCTTTTACAAAAGAATCTGCAAGCATAGCAAATGAGTCAATAGAATTAGGGGGTGTGATACCATGTCATGGCTCCTTTTAACAAGGTTTCCCCAAATTTCTTTAACAGCACGGATTCGATCTCGTCGTCCTCCAGGTTGTTTCCTTTGATAGCGCATGTATATGCGGTTACATGCTTGTTTGGGTCGGTCGTTCCGTTGTATTTGGGGATTTCTGGCATACGGAATTTTCTGGGTATCAGTTTAGGAGCCGCGCTTGGTGGAAAAGGTTTTTGTATGAACTTTTGGAATCTAGGCCTTTTAATATCGGGGGTGCTCTGGGGATTTGATCCATCCTGAAGTTGTAAGTTTCCACCTTCTTGTTATTTGCCTCGATTTTTTTCTCCCAAGATTCTATTCGTTTAGTTAGTTCTTCGAGCATCTTCATAATTCTGGGGTTCACCCCCGATTCACCCTCATTCAACCCTCCTACAATCGATCTATCTCTTTGAGTAATATTCGGGGAAGGGCTAGGTTCGATCCTGTTCGAGATTTGGCTTCGATTTTGTAACTGAGCTATTGCGGCCTCTTGGGCTTGCAACATTTCGAAGATCATCCGGAGACTGATCCCGTCCCCTTCGTCATTTTGGGGATGTTGCTTCAAAGTCGAGTTCCCCTATGAATGCTATTTGTGGGGCCGTTGAGCTGATCTGCATCAATTGGCACTTGTGAATTGGCATCGATTGGAATTCCGTCATCGGGCGCTATGTTATTATTTTCGCCTTGATGATCGAACTCGTTATCAATGTGTAGAGGTGTCGATCGAGAGTTTGACATTTCCGTATTGTACCTAAAATCAAAGACACTTCAAAGAGCAAGTGTAAAACAATATGTGTGACAAGAAATTGTATCAAGTATCCACTATTATCCTCAGCCCCACG
This sequence comes from Nicotiana obtusifolia, assembly GCA_002018475.1. NCBI lineage: Eukaryota > Viridiplantae > Streptophyta > Magnoliopsida > Solanales > Solanaceae > Nicotiana > Nicotiana obtusifolia. Next base: position 18,179 of record MCJB01050546.1, read on the forward strand.
GTGGGCGCCAAACTTTTTACCCTAAATTTCGGATAACAATTGAATTTATACGTGGTTTTAAGGATATGTGGCCTAATTTGATACAAATGATGAATAATATGGAGAAAATTGAAATTAAAGGATAAATAGAGAAGAAAAACAAACCAACTGAGTTAGATACTCTTGACCGTTGAATAAACCTTCTTGAGCAGAAACTGGCTATCATAAGAATTGAAACAATGAAGTGATTTAAGAGAGTAATAAATTGTTTCTTTCTTTCTATTGATGACTCGTATAAATCGTGATGCCTTTTAAACGGTTCAACTCTCCCTTTATATAGTAGGGAGGTCATACATCTGGTAAACTGTTATACAAGGTAAAAATTTCCATACAAGGTAAAATATCTCCTGATTTGCTAATTAAACGGTTCTATTGATCAGTGCTGAGATTTCCGCCGTGATGTTCATCCCATCACAAATTTTCCGATTCCCCATCATTTAAGTTTAACGACCTTCCCTTGGACATATTTGGAACCAGGTTCAATATAGGATCATGGGCTCGGCATTCTCGAGGTTGGACATTCTGGCCTCATATTTCGATTCGATGAAGTTCAGGTTCGATCTTCGACCCTATGCATTTCGAGCCTGATTTATCGAGCAATAGTTGAACTCGACACTAACCGTATAGAGTCGTGCCTGATTTTGACCACATATAAGTGGGCCCAACTTCGACCGTATACAATATGCAAAAATACGTTAATGGACTAGTCTTTAGGAAAACGTCTCTCGAAAATTCTCCTAACTTGGTTTAATCAACCATTCAAAAAGCTCACTCGATTACTTAGAAGAATCAATAAATTAAACCAAATAAAATAATATAAAGATAATCACCAAAATATTCCTCTTTCAATTAAATAACCCGGAGAAATTTTTTGCAACCAATTCAAAGCTCCATAAACTAATTCATGCCATAAACTAGAGTTTAATCCACGACAACATGCAAAATAACATATCCGTCTAACCCTAAGGTAAACTATTCCATACGATGGAGAAAGTCATCACAAACAGGTTCGAAGAATTAGAAACATCAAAAATAATATTATGATACAAACTTCCATTTTGTATCGGTCGTTGGCAAATTAATGAAATCTTATGTTTTCAAGCCGTGGTAGCTCTCCAAAGTTTTCTACATCAAATTTTCCCTTTAAAATGTGTTTAAAAGCATATTTATACAGTATAGAAATAGTCTTAGACCAAAATAACTTTAATGGGGCAGAATAAAATTATGCGAGGCAAAAACTTCACTGACACGCCGTGCCACACGTTACGTACTAGTGGCGGAGCAGGATTTCCCCTAAGGAGATTCAACAAAAAAAGTTAAAAAATTAGAGAGATTGTGGGATTGAAGTAGTGACCTCAAAAACAATTTTCAACCCCCTTGATCACTCGGCTATGCTTTTGAGCTATGTCAAGGGATTCAAAATATAATATATAAAGGTCAAAAATAAATTTTGTCTTATATATAGTGTAATTTTCCGACGAAGGGGGTTTTGTCCCCTAAATCTGCCCCTGTTACGCACGACGTGTTAGTGTAAACATTCTGCTGCCTTGATTTTTCCATCCAATGCCAAAAAGTGGCTTGTCACGCCAATACTTACAGCGTGCTAGGCCAATTCTTCTAAGAGTTGATTGTATACGGTCGAAGTCGGGCCATCCTATATGTGGTCAAAATCGGGCACGACTCTATACGGTTAGTGTCGAGTTCAACTATTACTCGATAAATCGGGCTCGAAATGCGTAGGGTCGAAGATCGAACCTGAACTTCATCGAATCAGAATATGAGGCCGGAATGTCCAACCTCGAGGGTGCCGAGCCCGTGATCCTATATTGAACCTGGCTCCGAAAATGTCCAAGGGAAGGCTGTTAAACTTAAATGATGGGGAATCGGAAAATCCGTGATGGGATGAACATCACGGCGGGAATCTCGACACTGTTCAATAGAACCGTTTAATTAGCAAATCAGGAGATATTTTACCTTGTATGGAGATTTTTACCTTCTATAACAGTTTACTAGATGTATGACCTCCCTACTATATAAAGGGGGAGTTGAACCGTTTAAGAGGCATCACGATTTACACGAATCATCAATAGAAAGAAAGAAACAATTTGTTACTCTCTTAAATCACTTTATTGTTCCAATTCTTATTATAGTCAGTTTCTGCTCAAGAAGGTTTATTCAACGGTCAAGTGTATCTAACTTAGTTGATTTGTTTTTCTTCTCTATTTATCCTTTAATTTCAATTTTCGCTATATTATTCATCATTTGTATCAAATTAGGCCACATAACCTTAAAACCGCGTATAAATTCAGTTGTTATCCGAAATTTAGGGTAAGAAGTTTGGCGCCCTCCGTGGGGCTGAGGATAATAGTGGATACTTAATACAATTTCTTGTCACACACATTGTTTTACACTTGCTCTTTGAAGTGTCTTTGATTTTAGGTACAATAAGGAAATGTCAAACTCTCGATCGACACCTCTGCACGTTGATAACGAGTTCGATCATCAAGGAGAAAACAATAACATAGAGCCTGGTGACGGAATTCCAATCGATGCCAATTCACAAGTGGCAGTTGATGCATATCAGCTCAATGGCCCCACAAATAGCATTCATAGGGGAACTCGATCGTTGACGCAACATCCCCAAAATGACGAAAGGGACGGGATCAGTCTCCTGATGATCTTCGAAATGTTGTAAGCCCAACAGGCCGCCATAGCACAGTTACAAAATCAAAGCCAAATCTCGAACAGGATCGAACTTGGCCCTTCCCCGGAAATTACCCATAGAGATAGATCGATTGTAGGAGGGTTGAATGAGGGTGAATCGGGGGTGAACCCCGGAATTATGAAGATGCTCAAAGAACTAACTAAACGAATAGAATCTTGGGAGAAAAAAATCGAGGCAAATAACAAGAAGGTGGAAACTTACAACTCCAGGGTGGATCAAATCCCCGGAGCACCCCCGATATTAAAAGGCCTAGATTCCAAAAAGTTCGTACAAAAACCTTTTCCACCGAGCGCAGCTCCGAAATCGATACCCAAGAAATTCCGTATGCCAGAAATCCCCAAATACAACGGAATGACCGACCCAAACGAGCATGTAACCGCCTATACATGCGTTATCAAAGGAAACGACCTGGAGGACGACGAGATCGAATCCATTTTGTTAAAGAAATTTGGGGAAACCTTGTCGAAAGGAGCCATGACATGGTATCACAACTAACCCCCTAATTCTATTGACTCGTTTGCTATGCTTGCAGATTCTTTTGTAAAAGCACACGCAAGCGCTATCAAGGTCGAAATGCGGAAATCGGACCTTTTCAAAGTGAGGCAGAAGGAAAACGAAATGGTCAGAGAGTACGTGTCTCAGTTCCAAGAACGGATGGATCTACCACCGGTCACAGACGATTGGGCTGTTCAAGCTTTCACTCAAGGGTTCAATGTTCGATGCTCAGCGGCTTCGCAGCAACTTAAACAGAACTTAATAAAGTACCCTGCTATCACATGGGCTGATATACTTAACTGATACCAGTCAAAGATCAGAGTCGAAGATGATCAGCTCGGATCCCCTTCAGGATCCATTTACCCCATTAGAACTTATGACAAAACCCGAAGGAAACTTATCGTGAACCAAGATTGAATAGAGAGCGACATCAACCGTATCACGGGAATAGAAAAATCGGCATATCCGGGCTTAATTCACCAAGACATGAAAGGAGAAACGATCGAGGTCAGAACAACAGGGGGCTCAGGACCAAAAGCAATTTTAAAAGGCCCATCGGGCATAGAGAAGCATCTCAATTATCGGAGTATAATTTTAATGTTGATGCTGGCACCATCATCTCTGCCATCGGTCGCATCAAAGATACTAAATGGCCTCGGCCATTTCAATCTGATTCAATCCAAAGGGATCCTAATCAGATATGTAAATATCACGGCACTCACGGTCATAAAACAGAAGACTGCCGACAATTGAGAGAAGAGTAGCCCGGTTACTCGACAATGGACACCTTTGAGAATTCTTTAGCGACCAATCAAAAAATCACTTCAAAAATAGGAATAAACAGATAAGCCAGGAAGAACCTCAACATACAATCAACATGATAATCGGTGGAGTGGATACCCCTCAAGGTCCGTTGCTGAAACGCGCCAAAATATCCATCACCAGGGAAAAGCGCACTCGGAATTACTCGATGGAGGGGACTTCATATTTTAGCAAGGAGGATGCGGAAGAAATTGCACAACCCGAAAATGATGCACTGGTAATATCCGTACTCATACACAAAGTTAGAGTAAAACTTGTGTTAATTGATCCAGGTAGCTCGCCAATATAATCCAATCATGGGTCGTGGAGCAGCTCGGCCTGTCGGACCAAATCATTCCTACAGTCCGAGTACTTAACGGGTTCAATATGGCATGTGAAACCATAAAAGGAGAAATAACATTGCCGATAAATACTGCTGGAACCGTTCAAGAAACAATATTCTGTGTGATTGGAGGGGACATGACGTACAATGCTCTATTCGGAAGGTCATGGATCCATGACATGAGGGCTGCACCTTCGACATTAGACCAGGTGCTGAAGTTTACGACGCCCGATGGAGTGAAGACGGTTTACGGGGAGCAACCAGTTGCGAAAGAGATGTTCGGGGTGGAAGAAATGACACCAACACCAATGGTTCCTAACCAAAGGATCGAGAAAAAGACAAAATAGCAACCACAGATATCATCTTCAGCAAAGGTGGATAAATAAGTAGATGTCGAGGATGATGATTACGGAGTTCGCCGGTCTTTCATCACCCCCGATGATTTCGATGCCAGCAAATCGACTGTTGCGGAACTGGAACAAGTCACTCTGCGAGAAGACCTGCCCGAGCAAAGGTATACCTAAGCTCGGGGTAAAGCTCCAAGCTCAAGACAAAACTTATCCAATTCCTTATAACTAACGAAGACTGTTTTGCTTTGTCCCACCTCGATATAACAGGTATACCCTCGGAGATAACCACTCACAAGCTGAGTCTGGATCTGAAGTTTCATCCAGTCAAACAAAAAAGGAAGCCTCAGTCCTAAACCAAAAATGCGTTCATCAAGGATGAGGTAACTAAACTTCTAAAGATAGGGTATATTCGGGAGGTTAAATACCCGGAATGGTTGGCAAACGTAGTAGTAGTCCCTAAAAAAGGGAATAAATTCAGAATGTGTGTAGATTATAAAGACCTGAATAAAGCATGTCGAAAAGTCTCTTTTCCCTTACCCAACATCGATCTCATGATCGATCCTACCGCTGGCCATGAGACTCTTAGTTTTCTCGATGCATACTCCGCTTACAACCAAATACAGATGGACCCAGGTGATCAGGAAAAAACTTCCTTCATCACTAAATATGGCACATGCTGTTATAATGTAATGCCATTTGGGTTAAAAAATGCTAGAGCCACATACCAACGCTTAGTAAACCGAATGTTCGAAAAATAACATGGAAAGACAATGGAGGTTTATATTGATGACATGTTAGTTAAGTCCTTGCGAGCAGAGGACCATTTAAACCATTTGCAGGAAACATTCAGTGTGTTGAAGCAGTACAACATGAAGTTGAACCCGAAAAAGTGCTCGTTTGGTGTAGGTTCAGGTAAATTCCTCGGATTCATGGTCTCGAATCGTGGAATCGAGATCAACCCCGAAAAAATAAAGGTTATCGAGGACATCACAGTCATGGATAATGTGAAAGCGGTACTAAAGCTGACCGGGCGGATAGCCGTTTTAGGGCGATAAATTTCGAGGTCGTTCGATAAAAGCTACCGGTCTTCGCTCTATTGAAAAAGAAAAATAACTTTTCGTGGACTCCAGAATGCCAAAATGCTTTAGAAGAGCTTAAAAGATATTTATCGAGCCCGCCGCTACTTCGTACACCGAAGGTGGACGAGCAACTGTACCTTTACCTGGCAGTCTCAGAGATAGCAGTAAGCGGAGTCCTAGTCTGAAAAGAACAAGGTACACAATTTTTGATTTATTATGTCAGCAGAACCTTAGGCGAAGCCGAGACTAGGTATCTTCACTTGGAAAAATTGGCGCTCGTTTTTCTAAGCGCTTCTAGGAAACTAAAACCGTATTTCCAATGTCACCCTATATGCGTCGTAGCAACTTACCCATTAAGAAACGTGATGCACAAGCCCGATCTCTCTGGTCGATTGGCCAAATGGGCCATAGAAATAAGTGGGTACAATATTGAATATCGACCTCGAACCGCCATCAAATCTCAGGTGTTGGCAGACTTTGCGGCTGATTTTACACCATCCCTAATACCCGAGGTCGAAAGAGAGTTGTTAGCTGGGTTAGGAACTCTTTCAGGAATATGGACTCTTTTTACAGATGGTGCTTCGAACGTGAAGGGATCCGGACTTGGCATCGTGTTGAGGCCACTAACTGGTAACACAATTCGACAGTCTATTAAGATTGTGAAACTAACTAACAACGAGGCAGAATATGAGGCCATGATTGCAGGCCTAGAACTAGCCAAAAGCGTGGGAACGGAATTGATCGAAGCCAAGTGCGACTCCCTTCTTGTTGTAAATCAATTCAACGGAACGTTCGAGGTCAGAGAAGGGCGAATGCAAAGATACCTAGACAAACTGCAAGTGACGTTGCATCGGTTCAAAGAATGGACCCTACAACATATACTTCGAGATCAAAACAGTGAGGCCGACGCCCTCGCCAGCTTGGGATCGTCGGTCGTAGATGACGAGGTCGATTCTGGAAAGGTTGTGCAGCTTATGAGATCGGTAGTGAAAGAAGGCCACGTTGAGATCAATTCGACAAGCCTAACTTGGGATTAGAGGAACAAGTACATAGAATATCTCAATTCCGGAAAACTGCCCTTGGATCCAAAAGACTCGAAGGCCCTGCGTACGAAGGCGGCCCGGTTCAGCTTGTCCGATGACGGAACCTTATTCAGAAGAACATTTGACGGCCCACTCGCGATATGTTTGGGACCGGGTGATACTGAATACATTTTAAGGGAAATCCATGAAGGTACTTGCAAGAACCATTCCGGCGCCGAGCCGCTAATTTGAAGAATAATCAGGGCCAGTTACTATTGGATCGACATGGAAAAGGATGCAAAGGAGTTCGTTCGAAAATGTAACGAATTCCAAAGGCACGCCCCGATGATCCATCAGCCCGGGGAGACACTCCACTCAGTCCTATCACCATGGCCGTTCGTGAAATGGGGGATGGACATCGTTGGCCCTCTTCCCTACACACTAGGTAAGGCTCAATTTATACTCTTTATGACTGATTATTTTTCTAAATGGGTGGAAGCGCAGACGTATGAGAAATTTAGGGAAAAAGAAATGATCGAATTCATTTGGGATCATATCATATGTCAATTTGGAATACCAACCGAGATCGTATGCGACAACGGGAAGCAATTCATCGGCAGCAAAGTGACAAAATTCCTCGAAGACCACAAGATCAAAAGGATCCTATCGACGCCCTTCCACCCTAGTGGGAACGGACAAGCCGAATCTACAACAAAATACTTCAAAATCTCAAAAAGAGATTAACTGATGCAAAAGGGAGATGGAAGGATATATTACCCGAAGTCCTATGGGCATATCGTACGACCGAGAAATCCAGCACTGGAGCCACCCTGTTTTCTCTGGTTTATGGTGCTGAAGCTTTGATACCGGTCGAGGTCGGGGAGCCAAGTATCAGGTTCTGATATGCGACAGAGGAATCGAACTGCGAAGCTATGAATACGAACTTGGAATTGTTGGACGAAAGACGTGAAACTGCCCTCATTCGACTAGCTGCTCAAACGCAAAGGATCGAAAGGTATTACAATAGAAGGACCAACGTTCGATATTTCAATGTCGGGGACTTAGTACTAAGGAAGGTTACACCAAACACGCGAAACCTGAATGAAGGGAAGCTGGGACCAAACTGGGAAGGACCTTACTGTATCATTTAAATCACTGGAAAGGGATCCTACAAGCTCGAAACCATGGATGGTAAACAACTACTAAATAAGTGGAATATAAGCCACTTGAAACGATACTACTGCTAAGGTACGATCCTGTTCTTTATTCTATTTGCATCATCGAAATAACATTTGCAGGTATCAAACGAGGTACCCTGAATCGTGGAATACGAGATACTAGGTCTAAAAGCACGCGTTGCACTCTTTTTTCGTTGAACCGGTTTTGTCCCAAAATGGATTTTACGGCAAGGTTTTTAGTGAGGCAACTAGTAATTCGTGCTAACTTAGATTCAAAGGCAGATAACAAATCGGTGACGAAAGTATTCGAAGCCAATCATCAATCGACCACGAATACTAGGGGCCACATTACCTTGGGAAGATATATTTAGGGTTGAAGGGTTGAAGATCATTAGGATTCAATGTAAGGGTCAAACGGTCGAATGAACCATGCCCAAATAGATTGATCGAACCCTAACATAAATTGTATACATACATGAGCGAGAATAAAGAAATGTCTTTTATGAACAAACATCCCGCCTCTGATCAAATGAGCCCAAGGGCCACTTTAAATTCTATTCAAACAACCATTCCCTCGCTCGGGGACTTGTCCGAAAAATGAACTTACTCGAGGGGGGATAACACCTATTAAGGAAAACCCCCAACCTTAAAGGCTAAGGCCGTTTTGAGTTAACAAAACTCGAAGGGGGATAAGACCTATTAAGGCAAACCCCGAACCTTAAATGCTAAGGCCATTTCGAGTTAACAAAACTCGAGTGGGGATAAGACCTATTAAGGAAAACCCCAAACTCTAAAGGTTAAAGTCATACCAAATTAGCAATACTAGAAAGCTAAGATATTTTGAAATGGGCGCCTCATTCTTTAGATCCGCCTGAATCTTCGAAATCGTCCTCCTCCGGGAAGCTTAACTTTCTGGCATCGGCCTTGGCTATCTTGGCATCTTCGATCTCGGCCGATAAATCAAAACCTCGAGCGTAAATCTCTTCGAGGACAAGCCTGCGAGATTGCCACTTCATATAATCAACCATATTTCTTGATTTATCTTGAGCGGCTTCAGCATCGGCCTTATATTGGGCCACCAGCTCATCAGCCTCGGCTTTGACCACGACAACTTCCGACATGGCCGTTTTTAGCTCGTTAGCCATGAAATATTAATCTGAGATAATCATGCTGACCCGAGATTGAAGCTCGTCGGCGTTCTTGGTTAGGGCCTCGATTTTCTCCTTTGCCTCTCTAAGCTTGAGCTTCTGCTGAAGCTAACTGTGCCTGAAAGGTCTCTTTTTCCGAGGCTAGCCGATCCATCCTGCTCCCCCACTCATTGGCCTCAGCTCTAGCCATGCTTATCTCAGATTGAAGCTGGTTAATTTGATCGAGTTTTTGCTCTATTTGCTCGACCAAACCAGCATTATCCTTCCTGGCAAGCTCCAGTCGGCACGAAGATTCATCATCTCCCCTTCGAGCCGCTCATAGCGTTTCGACTCTTCCCGAAACCAGAGAAAGGCTTCATGATGGAGTACTGAGGTTTCCAAGTGTAAAGAAGGATGTTACAATTAATTAAAATTTTAAAGAACAAAACAAAGGACATCGGATAGAGCTTACTAGAAATTACCCGATTCAACGCCTGTTGAGCTTCATTGTACAGGCAGGACGCATCCACTTCGTTCATTTTTTCCTGATCTTCCTCGGTCACCAAGCACTAATGATAAATGGCCACCCCGACAGGAGCGGACAGGACCCTAGCATCCTCGGGAATGGTGAAAGATATGGTTCGTTTCCGATCAGGGTAAATGCTCGGCGCAGGAAATCGATCGACCAATTTCGGACTGAAGGAAATCTCACTTGTATCGATGGATGAAATTTTCCTCGGTATCTCTAAATTATCGAGCACAAGAACGTCTTCCGCGGATGCCGAATCCTCACCATCGAAAAAACCGCGGAAAGGGTCTTTCAATCCGTGATCCCCACCCAAAGAACGCTCTTTTGCCATTTGGGCCTCACTGAATGTTGATTCCAAGAAAGTGGGAGAATCTACCACCTTAATTGAACCTAAGACTCCCAGCGGAGCTCTCCTTATATCAGGGGAAGCCCTAGTTCTTGCCTCTACCTCGGATCCCCCGGTTTGGCGAAGGTTCGTTTCACTGACCCCTGGTTCGAAGATCCCTCGCCCTTCAGGTCGTGGCGGCTCACTAGCCACAAGGTCGAAATCTTCTTCTTCCTCCTCGGACTCATCCCTCAATCAACGTAGCGAGTCCGAGGGTAACACTCGATCACTAGTGCTGCCCTTGGACTTGTGAGCCAATCTTTTCCTCGGCCTTTTCTTTCCAAGGTTGGAAGAACTGGGGGCCTTCTTCCTTTTCTTCTCTTTATCCTGCTTCGGAGCAGGGGCCTCGCTGGGAACCTCATCGCCTGTGGCCGCAGGTCTCATCTCGACATCCTTTGATAGACCTACAAAGGAAAAGTAAAATAAGTTAAAGATCGATAGCATAAGGAACTAAGCTCGAGTGTAATTTATCTCACCATGAAGTCGGGCCTCCCACCAGCCCTTCGAAAGTTCGCGCCATGCACGCTCGGAATATGGTCTCTAGGATACGATCCCTTCGACCCATTCTTTATGTTGAGGAATTGCGGCTGGCATCCGAGATGTAGCTGCATCATATGAAATTGACGAGAAAAAGGTCGAAAGGAAGAACAGTGAACAAATTGGTAAACAGGGCAGCACTTACGGTTCATATTCCATTTCTCAGGAAATGACATATCCTCGGTCGGGATTAGGTATGATGTTTTTATTCGAACAAATCGACCCAACCAACCCCGATCCCTACCCTCATCAATGCTTGATAAAGGGGCTTTGCTTGCTCGACAAGCAAGTTTTATCAACCCTCTTCGGTAGAGTCGGGGACTGTACAATCGCAAAAGATGATCGATGGTAAAAGGATACCCCTCGATCTTGCTTGCAAAAAAATGGAGGAGAATGACTATCCTCTAGAAAGAAGGATGAATTTGGCCCAAGGTCACTTCGTACCTTTTTACAAAAAGCAACAATGACCGGGTCCAAAGGGCCCAACGTGAAGGGATAAGTGTAAACGCTCAAAAAATCCTCCACGTGAGTAGTGATCGCCTTTTCAGGCGCAGGAACCACCACACACTTACCAACCCAGTTACAGTTTTCCTTTACTTTTTTGAGAACTTTGTCGGTGATTGAACAGATATATCTCGTGACCGGCTCGCATCGACCTGGTATCGAGGAAGCTTTATCGATCTTGAAATCGGCCCCGGTCGAACACCCGGTTGGTACAAACGCTTTCATAGGGGGCTCCGCTGTGGGCTCCTCGACAACAACAGGTGAAACGTCATTAACAGCTTGAGAAGAAGAGGCAAATTTAGAAGTCTTTGCCATTGTTTTAAGCAGATGATGAAATTAAAAGATACTGATGCAATGGAAATATAGTATGAAGATAGCTTGCGAGGAATTTTCAGAAAGCTAGAAATATTGAAGATAAAAGCGATGTAATTTTAAAAAGAGAACAAACATCTAAATATAAAGGGTGAAAGAGGGTATTTATAGCCTCTCAAATGGAGGTTCACATTCCAAAGCAGCGAAACACCGACTGACACATACTGTGAAAGGTTTTCTCTGATGGGACGTTTTCGATTTCCGTATCGCGAATGTCATAAGTTCACCGTCACTTATCAGAATAAGAATTTGGCCTTTCTGATGGGACACTTTCGATTTCCATATCGCGTACGTCATAAGTTCATCGTCATTTATCAGAATGAAAATTTGTGGCTCATATCGTTTCTCGTCGTTACTCTCCAAGAAACAAGGGGACTATCTGTATACGGTTGAAGTAGGGCCCACCTATATGTGGTCAAAATCGGCCACGACTCTATACGGTTAGTTTCAAGTTCAACTATTACTTGATAAATTGGGCTCGAATTGCGTAGGGTAGAAGCTCGAACCTGAACTTCATCGAATCGGAATATGAGGTCGGAATGTCCAACCTCGAGAGTGCCGAGCCCGTGATCCTATATCGAACCTGGCTCCGAAAATGTCCAAGGGAAGGTCGTTAAACTTAAATGATGGGGAATCGGAAAATCCGTGATGGGATGAACATGACGGCGGGAATCTCGGCACTGATCAATAGAACCGTTTAATTAGCAAATCAGGAGAGATTTTACCTTGTATGGATATTTTTACCTTGTATAATAGTTTACCAGATGTATGACCTCCCTACTATATAAAGGGGGAGTTGAACCGTTTAAGAGGCATCACGATTTACGCGAATCATCAATAGAAAGAAAGAAACAGTTTATTACTCTCTTAAATCACTTTATTGTTCCAATTCTTATTATAGTCAGTTTCTGCTCAAGAAGGTTTATTCAACGGTCAAGAGTATCTAATTTAGTTGGTTTGTTTTTCTTCTCTATTTATCCTTTAATTTCATTTTTTTCTATATTATTCATCATTTGTATCAAATTATGCCACATATCCTTACAACCACGTATAAATTCAATTGTTATCCGAAATTTAGGGTAAACATTGATCTTTTTATCTCATTTTTTATTCAAAACTTTGGCAATCTTGTGTGGCACATCGGACCCCCACACAGTGATAGGCCATTGACTTGGCCTTGGCCGTTTCTCTTTCATTTTTGAATACGTATTTGGCCCTCGATTTCGAGTTCGATCCCGACTTAATTTTTAAATTTTTATTCGAACTTCAAAGTTTTCTTTTATTTCTTTTAGCTAATAAATTTAATTTAGCCTGATATCACAACCTACACAACAAAAAATATGTAATATGTATAAATTGTTCATATTTTAGCTTAAATATAATTAAACTGTAGCAAATAATATGTGTTATATAGCCGAAAATGCGTACTTCTAGCCTACCATCAATACCCCACACTTAGACTATTGTTCCTCCTCGAGCAATACAAATTATACTCCAAATAGGGACGACCTTTTCATGCAATTCTCCTAACTTATCATGCCAAGAATATTTAAAACAGATTAAGCACCCTACCATAACATCCTAGCCTCAAAACTCAACTCAAACACTATTTTTTCAAAACTCGCTCACTTTCTCTAACAAAGAAGCCAAAGAACATCACATATCCCTCGCAAGTCGTGTGCCCCTCAAAACAAACAACAGAGAGTAGTCCCACACACATAAAATTCAAGAACAAATAGCGACTCAAAATAGAAAGAATTAATTCAATCTCAGAAATAAAATTCATGTGCCACACCAGATGTACCATAGGCGTTCCCATGGTGTAATACTCTGCTAATTTGAGCCCACTCAGTCAAAGATCAAGTATGATATTATTTGATAGTAATGTAGGTTGTGGGACGAGTAGGATACAATTTAGATAATAGTGACTATACCTCCCTAAATAGTTTAATACATACATTTTCACAATTAAACTCCACATTTATATTGAACAAGACTTTCCCAACTTTACACAATGGCACCAAGTTCCCATTTTTTTTAAGCACAAACATAGCAAGAGTTACCACTAGCAAGGAATTTATTTTTTCTTCTTCTAACATATGTACAAACACATATTTTATTTCGATTTTCATTTTTTTCTTCAATAAATGCTCTTTTTTTTTCCTTTTCAATGTCCTAGAGTGCTCTCATAACTCTTTTTAAACATTTCACCTTTCTCCATTTTTTGAAGTTCCAATCGAAAATCCAACAACACCCCCACTTAGGTTTTAACAAGCTCATAACAATTTCAAGTGCTCAAGAGAGATCACAGGCTCAAAAAGATGGTTATTTCAAACAAAGGGGATTAGGCTTGTAGCATGGTTTTCAAAGAAAAAGGATTACAGGCTCAAAAAGGCTAACTAGGATACACAACAATTAGGTGAGTCAAAAACATATATCTGGCTCAACAACAAAAAATGCCTCTATCACTTCCTAGACTGAATAAGACTACCATTTTGCTTAGCACACACATGGAGCAAGTTACAGACATCAAATGACATGCACATACTAGCAACAAGAATCTTGCACTCACATTGAGACATAACTCACTCAGGGTCGGATCTATCCCCACTTTCTAGTCAAAGCAGTTAAGCAAAATCAACCAATTTATAGCATTATTCATGAGTCAAGACATGATCCTAGGCGTCACAACTAAGTCACTCACTGCTCCAACGCACAACAAAGTTAAGAAATATTGCCTCCATTTAGCACTATGACACAAGATTCTTTATTTGTAAAAAAACAAAAAAACTAACTATATCTCGTCCAAGCAAAAATCCTTTGAAAGGAACCACGGCATAAAGAAGGCTCAAGGGAAAATTATAATAGTACATAATAAAATAAAATAAAATAAAAATATAGTTTTGAATTTTCAAATTTTCCTTTTTTTATTTTTTTATTTTGACTTTAATACCTCAAGAAAACTATTTAGGAGATCTATGTTGAAAAAAGTCTAATTTTTTTTCAAGTTTCTAAAATAACAAGGAAAATTACAAAAAGAAAAAAAAACATATATTTACATCTCTCACCCTAATTTTAAATTGTGGGATATCCCCGTGACACACAAGTAAAAAGCAATAGGTAGAAAAAAACACTTCCGATTTTTTCTTTGTCCAAAAACTTATGAACTCAATCCCTGGTTCTGAATTTATTCCTCTTTTTCGCTCCTTAAAATTTTTTATGGAGTTTAGCCAAATTCATTTGACAATATTTGCAAGACCCTCTTTTTCTTTCTTTTTCGGCTCCATTTTGAGTGTGACTTGTTCCTGCAGGATTACTAAACTTGTTTCTACATTTTTTTATAGGATCACTCCATGCATCATCCTGTAACTTGCCAACAAAAAAATCTATATGGTTAAGGTTAGAGTAAGAAAATAAAGAATAAGGTCATGAGAATATTCTTCTAGTACGTTCAAGACCAACTATTCTCTTTCTCTTCTAGTACATGTTGTAAATATAGAAAGTTGGATGATGGTTTGAACTCTTCTTCTATTGCTTCACCACTCAACTAAAACTTTATCCTCAATCATCTCAGTAGAATTAGAGTTCACTTGCAGAGCGGCAACTTCTCTCTCTGTATG
This sequence comes from Nicotiana obtusifolia, assembly GCA_002018475.1. Lineage (NCBI taxonomy): Eukaryota > Viridiplantae > Streptophyta > Magnoliopsida > Solanales > Solanaceae > Nicotiana > Nicotiana obtusifolia. The sequence goes on from MCJB01050546.1 coordinate 33,285, forward strand.
CTCATTGTAATAATCCGGTCAATTATTTTGTGTATTCCAGTCCCATTCCCCTATTTATTAGTTCTTCAATATTCATTTGTGGTTGAGTGACTAGCCGGGGTAGTAAAATTAGTTTCAGGGAAGTTTTCAAGTGAGTCTGGACACTTAGTCTCAAGGTTGAAGGCTTAAGTTGAAAGAGTTGACTGGAGTGTGAATTTTGTATAAACGACTCCGAAATGGAGTTTTGATGATTTCAATAGCTTTGTATGGTGATTTTGGACTTAGACGTATGTCCGGATATTGATTTGGAGGTCCGTAGGTTGATTTGAAGCTTTTTGGCAAAAGTTAGAAAATTGAAGGTTGGAAGGTTGAGAGGTTTGACCGAGAGTTGACTTTGTTGATATCGGGTTTGAATTCGTTTCAGGAGTTGGAATAGGTCCGTTGTGTCATTTGGAACTAGTGTGCAAAATTTGAGGTCATTCTGAGTTGATTTGTTATGGTTCGGCATTGGTTTTAGAAGTTGAAAGTTCATTAGGCTTGATTTGATATGCGATTCGTGTTTTTGGTATTATTTGATGTGATTTGAGGCTTCGACTAAGTTCGTATTGTGTTTTAGGACTGGTTGATGTGTTTAATGGGGTCCTGGGGGCCTTGGGAGTGACTCAGATTGAAAATCGGATTCATGTTTGGACTTAAGGAATGACTGATGGTTTCAGGTTTGGTGTAATTGCACCTGCGTGGATTTGACTGCAGGTGCAAGACCAGAGAAGCGGCATGGTAGTCGCAGGAGCGGAATTGGATGGAGCTGGTAGAGGGGCAAGTTCAAGGGATTCTCCGCACCTGTGAGCCTGCAGGTGCGGGCAGGTGGTCGCAGAAGCCAAATTGGACGGAGGCAGAGGATTCCGCAGATGCTGGCAACTGGGCACAGGTGCGCATGCGCAAAAGTACGATGAAGACTGCAGAAGTGGATGTTTGCTGGGAGGCTTGGGACCGCATATGCGGATGGAGTCCACAGAAGCGGACTCGGAAAATCGATTCTTGATCCGCAGAAGCGGAAGGTCGGCATTTGGAGGAAGCCGCATATACGTCCACTTTTCCGTAGAAGCGAGACTGCAGGTGCGCTAATTGCTGGGCAGATGTTAAAAATGAGAGTCTGAGTCATTTTTCTCATTTTGGACTTGTGGAGCTCGGCTAAGGGTGATTTTTGAGAGGTTTTTGCTACAATTGAAGAGGTAAGTGATGTTTAATCACTTTTGTTGTTAGATATTGATTACCCATTGATTATTTCACCTAGTTTATGTGAATTTGAAGTGATATTTGGGGATTTTAGACCATGTGGTTGGAGAGTAATATTTGGTGATTTGAGGTCGATTTGTGAACGGAAATGAATGAATTTAGTATGGTTGGACTCGTAATTGAATAGGTGTTCGAAATTTGTGAGTTTGATTGGGTTCCGGGGTGTGGGGCGGGGGTTGACTTTTTGATTTTTGATAAAGATCAAAACTTTATTGTTTGAAGTTGTTTCCTACGGCAATATTTGTTGATATTAAGTTGTTTATGACTAAATTCGAGTAGTTTAGAGGTCGATTCACAAAAGAAGGGCTTTTTAGAGTATTGATTTGCACGTTTTAAGGTAAGTAACACACCTAAACTTATATTTTAGGGTATTTAACCCTGGGAATACGTTATATGAAAGATATCGGGGTGACTTACGCACTAGGTGACGGGCGTGTGTACGTGCACCGGTGTGCTCATGGTTTGGGGAGGCCTTTAAGCTAGTATCAGGCTTGCTTTGCTATCATACCTTGTTATACCCGCGTTTTCCTAACTTGTTCAATTATTTGAACTGTGATTCATCTTAGACATCATATCTAGGCTAAGTGCTATTTGTTTGAGACTTGATAGGGATATTCTTGCTGTTTCCGAGCTATATGACTTATTTGTACACATGTTCTCAGTCATGATGCTATATCCGTGTATGATATCTCTGTCTCATTACTTCTTATTTGATTCCTCAAATGTTGTTGACGCCTCCTATGTGTAACACTCTTAAACTGAGTACCATGAGATGTGTTATCTGAGACTTGAATGGTAAATGACTAATTTTGGACCATAGAGCCGATTTAGTATTGATTTTGAGGTGACGCGTACGCCAGGCCCATATTAGGATAAATGTTATTATTTTGGGGTGATGTGTGCATCAGGCCTCACTATTGGGCTAAATAATTATGATTAGAGCTTGTGCAGGATCCACCCCTCCAGAGTTTGACATGCCAACAGTGATCGCAGGCATAATGTTTTATATACGTGCTCGATGATGGGCATATATGTCGAGCACTCACACAGTACTAAGTGTGAATATTTTTATGGATATACTGTGATGTTGTTGATTTGACACATATACCTGACATGTAGGCACAGAGTTGTATCTTCCTTATGCTAATTGCTAAATGAAATGCTTTATCTGTGTTGGGCTTAACTTATATACGTGAAAGCATGCCTAAATTTCTGAAATATGAAAAAGCTGAACATAGTATCATTGAACTATCTATTTGTACTGTTTCCCTTTATATTCTAAACTGTTATTGGTTATTGATATTGGCATCTGACTATTGTCTCTGAGCTCATCACTGCTTTTAGCCCAAGGTTAGTGTTGTTATTTATTGAGTGCATGGGGTCGATTGTACTCATACTACACTCTGCACTTCGTGTGCAGATCAAGGTACAAGTGGAGGCGATTTCTAGAGTTGAGTTGTTATTAGCTTTTGGGAGACTACGAGGTAGCTGTTATGTCATCAACAGTCCTTGAAGTTCTCTTTCACTTATCTTATCTTTACTGTTCTATTGTTCAGATAGTTGTATGAGAGGATTTTGCTTGTATCTGGTTATTCGGTATTGCTCGTGTACTCGTTGACACCAGATTTTGAAATGGTTGTAGCAGTATTTTGGTTATTTACTATTTCATGATTTTTTTGCTGTTAAGTTATTAAGCTATGTTTATCAAATTCCTCGTTATTGGTGATTATTGGCTTGCCTAGCAAGTTTTGTTAGGCGCCGTCGTGGCTCCCCTGAGAGTTGGGTCATGACAAGTTGGGATTATAGCTCTAGGTTGCTTAGGTCTTGCGAGTGATGTGCAAGTTTAGTAGTATCTTGCGGATTGGTACAGGGACGTCTATACTTATCTTCGAGAGGCTACCAAACTATTAGGAAAACTTCACTTTCTTGCATTTTTGTCGTGCTGATTTTTTTTTATCTCCAAGGCTTGAAACTTGACTCTTATATTCTCCCATAGACGGTGAAGACACTTGTGAAAAAATCAGGCGGACTATCACCAGTACCTTTAGTTAGGGCCGCAAGAGGCCGGGGCCGCGGTAGAGGCCGGGGTGTGGCTCGTACTACAATCGGAGCAGCACATGTGGAGCCACCAGTTACTCCAGCTAAGGAGCAGGAACCAGATGTTGTTGAGCCGGTGGACCAGCTCAGGCACCATTTGTGCCCATTGTTATTCCTGGCCTTCAAGAGGCTTTGGCCCAGATTTTCACTGTATGCACAGACCTGGCTCAGCGGTTTCGATTCCAGCTGAACCACTACCTCACAGGCCTGGAGAGATGCCTAGACTCCGGCCGGCCGTACTCTAGAGCAACTAGCTCCAGGCAATCAGATACCGGGAGTACTTCTAGTTCAAGCGGTTGTTGCTGCTCGGGCTGATGTTGGTCCACCCATAAGTGATGAAGAGCAGAAGAGGTTGGAGCGTTTTGGGAGGCTTAAGTCTCCAGAGTTCAGCGAGGAGGAGTCAGAGCATGCTCATGATTTTCTAGACCAGTGTCAGCGGATTTTTCACACATCAGGTATTTTGGAGACCAGTGGAGTTGCATTTACTACTTTTCAGGTGACTGGGGTAGCCTACAGATGGTGCCAGGCTTATGAGTTGAGGGGGCCAGTTGGCACAACGCCACTTTCATGGCATGAGTTCTCAGTTCTCTTCTTAGAGAAGTTTGTCCCACAAACTCGCAAAGAGTAGCTGGGTAGAGATTTTGAGCAGTTACGCCTTGGGGATATGACTGTGACTCAGTATGAGATGAGATTCGCGAATTTGGCCTGTTATGCTATATGGTTGGTTCCCACCGAGAGAGAGAGAGAGAGAGAGAGAGAAAGAGGATCAAGAGGTTCATTGATGTCGTCAACTATGTTTTATGTTACAGTCTGGCTCGAGAGACCGAGGCGGATTCTAGGTTTGACCATGTGGTTGAGATTACCATGCATTTGGAGTTTGTTCATAGGCTTGAGCGCGAGGAGCGGGATAGCAGGAGACCCCGTGTTTCAAGTGGTTTCAGTTGTACCTCATCTGGAGGTCAGTCACATCACAGCAGAGATCGTCCTTTTAGGTCCGCTCAGATGGCTTGTCTGGATGATCGTGGTGCATCAGCTAGTCATGGTTCGTATAGTACTCGTCCGATTCAGTCATCTTTCAGTGCACTTCCAGCTCAGATCTCGTACGATGCTCCATCAACTCAGGGTTTATCAGTACTGGTTACTTCCAGTGGTTATTCTAGTTCTCGGGGTCCGATGCAGGCCCCACCGTCATTTCCTGATCGAGGTTGTTACGATTGTGGAGAGTTGGGGCATGTGAGGAAGTATTATCGCCGTCATTATAGAGGTCCACTGCAGCAGGGAGGATAGTTTATGATTCATGCACCAGCTGCTACACCACCCGCTCAGCCAACTCGGGATGGAGGTCATGCGAGTCGAGGTCACCCTAGAGGGGGAGGTCAAACATGTGGTGGTCAGGCTCAATTCTATGCTTTTCCAGCTAGACCAAAGATAGTTGCTTCAAATGTAGTGATCACAAGTATTGTTTCAGTATGCGACAAGGATGCTTCAATATTATTTGGCCCTGGTTCCACTTAGTCATATGTGTCATCGTACTTTGCTCGTTATTTGGATATGCCCGATAATTCTTTAGCTATGCATGTTCATATATCTACGCTGGTAGGTGATTCTATTATTGTAGACCGTATATATTGGTCATGTGTTGTGGCTATTGGGGGATTTGATACGAGAGTCAATCTTTTACTGCTTATCATGGTTGATTTTGACGTGATATTGGTTGTCCTCATGTCACGCTATTCTTGATTGTCACGCTAAGACCGTGACGTTGGTGATGCCAGGGTTACCGAGATTAGAGTGGAGAGGCTCCCTAGATTATGTTCCTAGCAGAGTGATTTCACATTTGAAGGTCAACGAATGGTTGAGAAGGGATGTTTGGCATATTTGGCCTTCGTGAGGGATGTTAGTGCTAATACTCTTACCGTTGAGTCAGTTCCAGTAGTGAGAGACTTTCCCGACGTATTTCCTGTAGACTTGCCGGGCATGCCACCTGAAATGGACATTGATTTTGGTATTGATATGCGCACCCAGCCCATTTCTATTCCACTATATTCACCGCGAGTTTCTTGTGATGTCTTTTGGGCTGACCAATGCCCCAACAACATTTATACACCTGATGATCAGTGTGTTCCAGCCGTATCTTGATTCTTTTGCCATAGTATTAATTGCTGATATATTTGTGTACTCATGCAGTCAGGAGGATCATGAGCAGCATCTAAGGATTATACTCCAGACTTTGAGGGAGAAGAATCTTTGTGCTAAATTCTCCAAGCGTGAGTTTTGGCTTGATTCAGTGGCATTCTAGGGCCATATGGTGTCTAGTGAGGGGATCAAGGTAGATCCGAAGAAGATTGAGGCATTTCAGAGTTGGCCCAGACCGTCTTCAGCTATTGAGATTCAGAGTTTTCTTGGTTTGGCAGGTTATTATCACCGTTTTGTGGAGGGTTTTTCATCCGTTATTGCACCTTTGACTAGATTGACCTAGAAGGGTGCTCCTTTCAGATGGTCGGAGGAGTGCGAGGTGAGCTTTCATAAGCTTAAGAATGCACTGACAACAGCCCCAGTGTTGGTGTTGCCTACATGTTTGGAATCTTACACTGTGTATTGTGATGCATTGTATATTGGGCTTGGCGCGATATTGATGTAGGACGGTAGGGCGATTACCTACGCATCTCAGCAGTTGAAGGTTCATGAGAAGGATTACCCTATGCATGACATAGAGTTGGCATCTATTGTTCACGCATTGAAGATTTGGAGGCACTATCTGTAGGGTATTCATTGTGAGGTCTATACTGACCATCAGAGTCTCCAACACCTGTTCAAGCAGAAGGATCTTAAATCACGGCAGTAGAGATGGTCAGAGTTGCTGAAAGACTATGATATCACTATATTATATCATTTGAGGTAGGCCAATGTAGTGGACGACGCATTGAGTAGGAAGGCTGAGAGTATGGGCAGTTTGGAATATTTACCGGTAGCAGAGAGGCCGCTAGCCATAGATGTTCAGGCTTTGGCCAATCAGTTTGTGAGATTAGATGTTTCAGAGCCTAGCAGGGTTCTTGCTTGCTGTGGCTCAGTCATCGTTATTGGAGCGTATCAAGGCTCGCCAATTTGATAACCCTCACTTGATGGTGTTGAGGGACACGGTTTAGAGGCGTGGTGCTAAGGAGGTTGCGATTGGTGATGATGGTGTTATGCGGCTTAAAGGCCGGATTTGTATTCCAAATGTTGATTGGTTGAAAGATTTGATTCTTGATGAGCATTAGAAACCGGGAGGGTTGACTCAGAGATTGGAGATACCGGAGTAGAAGTGGGAGCGCATCACTATGGATTTTTTGGTAGGCTTACCACGGACCTTGAAGAAATTTGACGTAGTCTGGATCATTGTGGACATGTTAACTAAGTCCGTGCACTTCATTCCGGTGATGACTACCTATTCTTCAAAGAGGTTGGCTTAGATATACATCCGGGAGATTATCCGCTTGCATGGCATGCCCATTTCTAACATTTCTGACCGAGGCACGCAATTCACATTGCAATTTTGGAGCGCAGTGCAGTGAGAGTGGGGAACACGGGTTGAGTTGAGTATAACATTTCATCAGACGGACGGGCAGTCTGAGTACACTATTCAGATCTTGGAGGATATGTTACATTCCTGTGCTATGGATTTTAGATGTTCATGGGATCAGTTTCTTCTATTAGTAGAGTTTGCCTACATTAACAACTTCCTTTCGAGTTTCCAGATGGCTCCTTATCAGGCCTTATATGGGAGGACTTGTCGTTCTCCAGTTGGTTGGTTTGAGCCTTGAGAGGTTAGGTTGTTGGGCACTGATTTGGTCAGTGATGCCTTGGAGAAGGTAAAGTTGATCCAAGAGCGGCTTCGCACAGCGCAGTCCAGACATAAGAGTTATATTGATAGGAAGGTTCATGATATTGCTTATATGGTGGGTGAGAAGGTTTTGCTCAAATTTTCACACATGAAGGGTGTGATGAGGTTGGGGAAGAAAGGAAAGTTAAGCCCTCGGTATATTGGCCCTTTTGAGGTTCTTGAGAGGATTGAAAGGTGGCCTACAGACTTGCCTTGCCGCCTAGTCTATTGGGTGTTCACCTAGGGTTTCATATTTCTATGCTCCGGAAGTATTATGGTGATCCGTCATATATTTTGGACTTCAGCCCGGTTCAGTTAGATGGGGATTTGACTTATGATGTGGAGCCGATAGCTATTTGGGCCGGCAAGTTCGGAAGGTGAGGCCAAAGAATATAGCGTTAGTGAAGGTGCTACGGAGAGATCAGCCAGTCGAGAAGAGAAGGAGATGTAGAACATATATCCACACCTATTTGAGACTTCAGGTATGATTCTAGACCCATTTGAGGATGAACATTTGTTTAAGAGGGGAAAGACGTACTAACCTAGCCGGTCGTTTTGTGTATTGTAGCCCCGTTCCCATATGTTCATTTTTGGTTGGGTGACTTGCCGATGCGGTTGGATTGGTTTCAGGGAAGTTTTAGAGTGAATTGGGACACTTAGTCCCAAGGTTGAAGGCTTAAGTTAAAAGAGTTGACCGGAGTTTGACTTTTGTGTAGACGACTCTGCAATGGAATTCTGATGATTCCAATAGCTTCTATGATGATTTTGGACTTAGGCATATGTCCGAATATTGATTTGGAGGTCCGTAGGTTGATTTGAGGCTCTTTAGCAAAAGTTGGAAAGTTGAAGGTTTGGAAGGCTACGAGGTTTGACCGAGAGTTGACTTTATTGATATCGAGTTCGGACTTTGGTTCAAGGAGTTGGAATATATCCTTTGCGTCATTTGGGACTACTGTGCACAAATTTGAGGTCATTCGGAGTTGATTTGATATGGTTCGGCATTCGTTTTAGAAGTCGGAAGTTCATTTATTCATTAGGCTTGAATTGATGTGCGATTCGTGGCTTTGATGTTGTTTGATGTGATTTGAGGCTACGAGTAAGTTCGTCTTGTGTTTTACGAGTAGTTGGTGTGTTTGGATGGGGTCCCGGGGCCTCGGATGTGATTCAAATTGAAATCGGATTCATGTTTGGACTTGAGGAATGGCTTATGGTTTCACCTCTAGTGTAATCGCACCTGCGTGGATTTGACCGCAGGTGCAAGACCGCAGAAACAGCCTGGATGTCGCAGGAACGGGATTGGCGGGATCTAGGTAGAGGCGCAGGTGCAAGGGATTCTCCGCACTAGCGAGCCCGCAGGTGCGGGCATCTGAGTGCATAAGCGAAATATGACGGAGGCTGGGGATTCCGTAGGTGCGGGCAACCGGGCACAGGTGCGCATGCGAAGCGCGATGAAGACCACATGAGTAGATGTTTGCTAGGAGGCTTGGGACCTCTTATGCTATTCTTGTTCCGCAGATGCCAAAGGTCAGTTTTTGGAGGAAGCCATAGATGCGGCCACCTTTTTGCAGAAGCAGGACCGCAAGTGCGCTAACCGCTGGGTAGATGTTAAAACCGAGGGTTTGAGTCATTTTTCTCAGTTCGGACTTGTGGAGCACGGGTAAGGGCGATTTTTGAGAGGGTTTTTGCTACAATTGAAGAGGTAAATGTAGTTTAATCACTTTTGTTTTTAGATATTGATTACCCATTGATTATTACACTTAGTTTATGTAAATTTGAAGTGAAATTTGGGGATTTTAAACCATGTGGTTTGGAGAGTATGATTTAGTGATTTGGGGGTCGATTTGTCGATGGAATTGGATGAATTTAATATGGTTGAACTCATATTTGAATGGGTGTTCAGAATTTTTGTCGGGTTCCAGGATGCGAGCCCGGGGTTGACTTTTTGATTTCATGTTAAGATCAAAGCTTTAATGTTTGAAGTTGTTTCCGATGGAATTATTTGTTGATATTAAGTTGTTTGTGACTAGATTCGAATCGTTCATAGGCCGATTCGCGAAGGAAAGACCTTTTGGAGTATTGATTTGTACGTTTTGAGGTAAGTAGCACACCTAAACATTGATTTGAGGGTACTTACTCCTAGGAATTACGACTATGAAAGATTTTGGGATGACGTACAGGCTAGGTGACAGGCGTGTGTACATGCACCGGTGTTCTCATGGTTTGGGGAGGCCTTTAGGCTATTACCAGGCTTGTTTTTTTTATCATACCTTGTTATACCTGCGTTTTCCCAACTTGATTGATTATTTGAACTGTGATTCATGTTAGACGTCATGTCTAGGCTAAGTGATATTTATTTGAGACTTGATAGGGCTATTCATTGCTATTTCTGAGCTAAGTGCCTTATTTGTACACATGTTCTCAGTCATGATGCTATATCTGTGTATGATATATCTGAACTTCTTATTTTATTCCTCACATTTTGTTAATGCCTTCTATGTGTAACACTGTTAAACTGAGCACTGAGAGATGTGTTATCTGAGACTTGAACGATAAATAACTGAGTTTGGGCCATAGATCCAATTTGATATTTATTTTGAGGTGACGCGTACGCCAGGCGCATATTGGGCTAAGTGTTATTGTTTTGGGGCGACGGGTGCACTAGGCCTCCTTGTTGGGCTAAATAATTATGATTAGCACTTAGGCAGGATCCGTCCCTCGGAAGACTGACATGCCAGCAGCGGGCGCATGCACAATGTTTTATATACGTGCTTGATGATGGGCAGATATGCCAAGCACCCATACAGTGCTAAGTATAAATATTTTGATGGATCCACTGTGATATTGTTGATTTGACACATCTACTTGGCATATAGGCATAAAGATGTACCTCCTCATGCTAACCGCTAAATGAGATGCTTTATCCGTGTTGGGCTTAACTATTATACGTGAAAGTAAGCCTAAATTTCTGAAATATGAACAAGCTGAACATAGTATCAATGAACTACCTGTTTCTACTGTTTTCCTTTATATTCTGAACTGTTATTGGTTATTGATATTGGCATTTGACTATTATTTCTGAGCTCGTCACTGCTTTCAACCCAAGGTTAGTGTTGTTACTTATTTAGTACATGAGGTCGGTTATACTAATACTACACTATGCACTTCATGTGCAGATCCAACTACATCCAGTCGAGGCGATATTCAGAGTAGAGTTGCTATTGGCTGTTGGGAGACTACAAGGTAGCTGCTATGTCGTCCGCAGTCTTTGATGTTCTCTTTTAGTTATCTTATCTTTACCGTTCTATTGCTTAGATAATTGTATTAGAGGATTTTGCTTGTACCTTATTTTTCAGTAGTGCTCGTGTACTCGTTGACACTAGATTTTGGGAATGGTTGTAGCAGTATTTTGGTTATTTACATAAGATATTTCATGATTTTTATGCTGTTAAGTTATTAAGCTATGTTTCTATCAAATCCCTTGTTATTGTTGACTATTGGCTTGCCTAGTAAGTTGTGTTAGGCACCGTCGCGGCTTCAGTGAGAGTTGAGTCGTGACACTCATCCTCTTGGGTAGGCTCATTATCACGAGGTATCTCCTCCATATTTCACTATCACAATACAATGAGCTTTCTAAAAGTATACTTACTAATTGACTCACTTGCGTTGTTAGGTTCGTAATGACTTTATCATTTTGTATAAATCTCTTTTCAAATATACTTATTAATTGACTCACTTGCGTTGCTAGGTTCTTAATGACTTTATCATTTTGTATAAATCTCTTTTTAACGGTATTCACAAACTTATGCATAAGTTCTTGTAATCTACCATTCTCCTCTTGAGATGGTTGTCTCACTTTCCGTTCATTCCAATCATAATAAGGGTATTCGTTCTATCCAGAATTAAAATTGTGCCCATATGAAACCTCATACATGTACGGACTAGAACTAGAGTAAGACTTTTCAAAAGATGAACCATAGGAGGAGTACTTACCTGCTTGACTGTCAACCCATTAATGACTTTCGTCGGTATTTGATTATGGCTTATGCCATTAAGATTCTCTTTGCACTTGCATTTGAATTCGTCCCTCAGAAATCAGGTAATAATTACCCATGTTACTTTGAGCCCTGTGAGCATGGTCGGTATATGGACTTTGTACTGAGTCGATACATGGATTTTGTATTGGGTTATGGTGATACATGGATTGTGTATCATGGTACATAGATCTTGTATCGGTTAGAGCACACATTCATATTCTTGACTCATTTAGGAGTATTCATTTAGCTGCTAATTGTTGGGACCCCGACTCTGTTTTTTGAGCATGCTATCTTTGGATACTATATGTGGGTAGCGTTATGATTATTTCTTGTACTAGAAAATCATTCTTAACATCTTTCAACTATTAATATCTTTGATTCTTGTTATTCATGACGATGTTAATATCTTTCAATTGTTTCAGTCTGTTGTTGTAATTATTTGGATGCATTTAGCCTCGCCACTACTTCTTCGAGGTTAGACTTGATATTTACTGGGCACCGACTGTGGTGTGATCATACTATGCTTCTGCTTATCTTTTTGGTGCAAATCTTTAGGTGGATCCTGGCAAAGTTTCTTGACTGAGCTTAGGTGACCGCACAAAGACTTAGGGTGAGCTGCACTCCCTGGCTCCATTTCGCAGTTTCCAGCCCATGTTCCTTTACTATTTTCTGTCTATCTGTATTTCAGACAATTGGATATGTATACAGACTTGTTCTATATTCCATAGTTGCTCGTGTACTTATGCCACCTAGTATTCGAAGTTGTACTGTGTTGGCTGTGTTTAAGCCGTGTTATGGCTATATCAGATGTTAGTATTTTGGATTATTTTTGTCTTTATTTATAACCTGTCATTATTAACTAAAGGAAATGGACTTTATTTTGTGATTGTGAGTTGGCTTGCTTAGCAAGTTCGGTTAGGCATCATCAAGGCCTTAAGTTTAAATTTTGAATCGTGACACTTACAAAATACATTATCTTTTATTTTAACCTCGAAAGTGCACGAAAATTTCAAAAAGATCTTAAAGAGAACTGATTTGACGTCATATCTATTTATTCCAGTAAAATCCTGTACTAATATATCTGGTATTTTTGTGGATGAAATCAGAATATGGCATTTATATCAATAGGAAAAATAAACCTATTAAGTTCGTCAATTCGCCCTGCATGAGATTCTTCATCAATGAAATTACAAACGGGTAGCTCTGTATATCTGTCTACAGTATTAACTCGAAAAAAACTCATTCAATTTTTGGATCCATAAATGCTCATTTCACACCGTTATCAGATTGTTCGTCGCGATTCAATATTTAATATTTTATTGAAATAAATCTCTTCTTTAAAATATAATGTTTTAAATGCAAGAGCTAGATCTAGATGATAATAGTGAAATATAATAAAACTTATTTTTTAAGTCATATTTAGTAACGTGCACCGATAATGCAAATAATATGAATCAAATCTCCTTAATAGTTTCAGTTCTAAAAATAGAAGACGTTCAATTATTTCAAAGTACTCTTCTTCAAAATTTCTAAACCAAATGCCACCTTAATTTTTTAAAAGAAAATTCAGTATTAATACACAACATTAAGGGTGTGTTTGGTATAACGGAAAATATTTTCGTGGATAATATTTTCCAAGAAATATTTTATTGAAAAACAAATAGTAATCTTACTCATTTTTCGGTGTTTGGTACGCAAATTAAGGAAAATAACTTCTCAAGAGTATTCATAAATAATTTAGATACAATAAACATGAAGCCATAAACTTCGAACCAATAACCTTCCTACCCATAAATTTGATAAACTTCTGAACCGCTAAACTTTCGAACCCGCAAACTTTCGAACCCGTAAACTTCCAAACACATAAACCTCTGGACTCATAACTTTGGAACTCGTAAAATTTTGAACTTGTAAAGCAAAAAAATGAAAAATTAGCACTGAAAATATTTTTTAAAAAAAAATTACCGTGGGGAGGGGTGGGGCGGGTGGGTGGCGCAGAAAAATAAAAAAACGGAGAATTAAAAAATACAAAAAAAAGGTAAACTTTTTTTTTT
>MCJB01050546.1:55378-65747 GCA_002018475.1 Nicotiana obtusifolia
CCCCCCCCCCCCAAATGAATGACACGTCACACCTACAAAATCATCCCATGGGAAATATTTCCACAACCTTCCGCACCACATGACAAAACCTGTACATCCATGGAAATAATTAATACCCAATGCCTTTTCCACATAACACCATAGTTTTTTGGCGACACTGAAATGGTGCCAGTATACTCTAATCATCTGAAATCTCTCCCCACTCCTTCAAGCTTGTAACATCTCTGTCAAATCTGAACCGCAAACTTGACCCCTCAAATCCGAATTCCATACTGTTAATTGCATCTATCATGCCGTTACGCAAGAGTACAAGAATTTCATCATAAATCCTGAACCACCAATAGAATAAGTACTTCATAGGCTAGACATGTTCCACTTATCTCATTTCAGGAGAAAAATTGCAACATGGAACCAACTTCCCATAACTGCAAAAGACATAGACCTCGAGTCATGGTCAAAATAATTCTTTGAAACCCATTTGCACATAACCAAAACAATAAAACTCTTCTAAATCAACCGAGTCACGCAAATTGCCAAACCCACAAGTATAGCCACGAAACACTTGTATAGCCTTACCACACCTAAGGAACCGATCACTTTCCTTACTGTGCTAATCCAAACCACTACTAAACTGGCCCCACTTATTTAAATTTCCTCTTGGCCTACTTTTTAAATAACATTTCTCTTCCCAACATACAATGGATCTCATTCAACACCCATCCCGAGTGACCCCACATCACAAGACCACGTTATCTCAATACCCATAAGCCATTTTATACCCTTTCATGCACTCAATAGTACCTCCAACTGATACGCCGGTGTCGATGAGGCCTTCTGCAAATCCAACACTGTTCCTTCCATTTCTCTAACACCGCATAGTAGACCCAGTGATAACATAGAAATACTCTAAGTATCTTTCACACTCCTATGCAAAACTCAATCCTCAGCCACTCAACGAACCCAAAAATCCTTAGGCACCACACCTTACATCTTGAACCCACTAGAACCATTGTTGAGAGTCACCTATTCTAAGATAGTCATGAACATATAACCAAATGAATACTCCAAAAGAAGCAACCAAATGAATCCTTAATGTTTTACATCACATTCACAAGGAAGAATCAAGTTTGAGTCATTACACAACCTTCACATAAATCAATAAGGCAAAATATAGCACACATCCATCAGGTTTCTTGCTCGAATTGCCCTTAATGTTCTCTGCCCTGTCATAACAAGTCCACTAATATACCGAAATATAGAAACTGCAAAGACATATGACCATGTGACCCAATCACTAACAGTAGGCTCACCCACTTAGCTTTAAGCTACAATCACATAAACCAAGAACACATAATGACTTCTCTTTCTCAATTACCACGATCCCGCACTTTTACCCAGCTGAATTTCTCGTAAGTTCTCATTGCACATATCATAGCACAACACAAATTATCAGCCCCAATGCTCACTCAACTTCATGATGGTTGTGACATCTTCCTCAGGAAATCCATACCCATATCGCAATACATGCCTCTCGTTGGAGTTGGGTAAAAGGTAAAACTTTCCATGGGAACTTTCATAAGAAATTATGCAGCCCCTAAATTCTTCACAGAAGATAGCCCACCTGTGTAACTAATAAATGTGGATTTTAACAACTTATTAGAACCTTCTTGCTTTGGGTTTTAGTCAAAAAGTGGTGATTTTTATTCCCGAATCTAATGAAGTTGTGTGAAATACAGACATGTTGGAGAATTCGAGCTCAATGGAGAAATCTAATCATAAAGGAGTATTCCAGCTCAACGAGGCAAAGAGCAGTAATGTAAAGGAAAGTGTGGTTAGCAGAACTTATTCTGCGGCCGCAGATGGAGATGCGGCCCGCAAAAATGCAAGTGTGGCAGTAGATGTACCCTTGAAGCCTCAGAAGAGTTCAGCAAGAGCACGGTCCGCACACCAGATTGTGCAGTCGCAAAAGCAGATCACACTGAAAAAGCTTGAAAAGTTTAGAGAAGCTGCAGAAGACCAAGTATGAAGCCTCTTTGCATGCAGTCCACATCCAGAATGTGCGACCGCAGAAGCTGAAGTGCGGCAGCTGAGATTATTATGCGGTCACAGAATCCCTCCCATTTCCAGAGCTAAATAAGAAAGTGCGACCTGCACATCAGAATGTGCAGCCTCAAAATCTCTTTAACGGCATTTTTGTCAGCAAATTTCTGGACACTATAAATAGACGAGAAACACTTTTGTAGGGAAACTTTTGTATTTTTTAGCAGCTGTAGCGGTTAGAGTTTACAACTTTGGGAAAGTTATGATCACATTAGAGAAGACCCACTACTTTTATCTTTTAATTTTTTTTTTATGTCTTTAGTTATTTCTACTCTTTCATTTTCTATATCTTCAAGCATGAGTAACTAGATTTTATCTAAGGATGTGACCCAACCCATGTGTAAAACCTATGGGTTATTAATATTAATGCTTGTTAATGAATTTAGACTTGTTTATACTTTATATCTAGAACTAATGGTTGCAAACATTGATTCATGCCTATTTTACTTAGTTTTTACTTCAGAAAGAGGAACCTAGTGTAGGAAGAGTTGGCTAACAAGGAATTGAGCTAGTTAAGATTTTGACTAGTTTGATTAAAGGATTTGAACTAGAGATAAGAAAACCCCCACATGGACTCATATCAATTGCTTAGATTGCTACCCATTTGGTCTTGAGAAAGCCAATTTGGGCATAATCACTATTTGACCGAGAGGTATTGAGTGGGTATTTGAGAATTGAGAGTCATAATACACTCCAATATACCAAGGAATCGTTAATTTACTACACCCATTAGGTTTACACCTAGGTGAAGGTTACATCCTTAGAAATTTTCCTTAATTGATTAAAATACCAAAAACTTTTCATTCTCTAGTTGCTATTGTTTAGTTTAATTTGTTAGCTGTCAACTTAGATAACAATTACCCACTTTGTTTGAAAGTCTAATTAGCTATTTCAAGTTCTCTTCTTGAGTATTTACTTTAGCACCAATCTAAAATTCCTATGGTTTCGACCCTGACTTGTGTTGGGTTTTATAGTTGCAACGACTGTTTCATACTTGTTATTTGAGTCTGAATTGGATGTGATCAATTTTTGGCTCCGTTGCTGAGGAGTTTTACGGTGTTAGCTATATACTTGAGTTTGTTTCTTGAAATATCTTCATTTACTTTCGTGATTCTAATTTGTTGAAGTGATCGTAGGTTCTAACTAGCGAATAACAAACTCAAAAACTTAGCATTGAGAGAGGTGGACGGCGAAGAGGAGCAACTTGATGAAATGCCTCAAGCTCCACAACAAAATCAATAAGGCGGTGGTCAACAAGACAATGTGCCTTCACCTCTCCCACCTTTACCACCATTACAACCACAAGTGGCACAACATCAGATTTTGCCTAATGAAGGTTATGTAAGTGCCATAGTCCCTTCTCGCATTAGGACGGGAAATTTCCAAATTATCAATGTGATGCTTACTTTGCTCGAGCAACGAGGTTATTTCATCGGGGCGCTGAATCAAAATGCTTATAAGCATTTGAAGGGTTTTATGGATACGTGTTGGGGGAGAAAACAAACAAATGTTTCGAAAGATGCTTTGAGGATAAGGCTTTTTCCCTTATCACTAAGGGATATGTCTTTGGACTGATTGGAACGCTTGGCTAATCATTCTATTCACATACCACACATTAGTTCGTAGTATTAATACCATGGTAGAAAGTTTGTTGGATTATGTTGTCGGTCATATCATTGTTCGGGCACTCCTTCACCATTGTCCGATATCACTCCAAATTTTATGCAAAGATTCATTGGACTCTTACTTGAAAGCAGGAAAGAGATTAACGACTAGTTCTGAAAGCTAGGAAGCTGCTAATTCAAACCTTATGCAGAGGCATGTGAGATTCTTGATGAGATGGCGGAAACTTCTTCAGCTTGGCAATCCCGAGCTAATGTTCCCCAAGGGGATCCCAACATGATTCATCTTCACAGAGAGTTCCAAGACCATGGGCAAGCTATTGCCGAATTGACAACAACCATGACTCAACTTGCTAAGGCCCAACTTCATCAAGTACAAGCTCCTAAGAAAGTTCATGCTATGGAAGGGGTGAATGTCTTGACCAACAAAAAGAGGACCAAGGGTCCACAATTTCAATCCTGAGTACACACAAGATGATGGTAGTTTTGACCAAGATGATTCTTATCAAGAGCAAGAAGAAGAGGTAAAATTTGTGAACAATTACCAAGGGAAACGGAGAAATTTTAAGGCTCCCATCAAAATCAATGGAATTCTAAAAATAACCAAGGCAATTGAAGTTCTAACAATCAAGGTAATTGAAACAACAACAACAACCAAGAAAATTAGGGAGGCAACAATCAAGGAAATTGGGGAAATAATAACAATCATGGAAATCGAGGATCGGGTATTCATAGGCCCCCAATGTACCAACAACCTAGAAACCCACCTCCTTATCCTTCCCATGGTTCATGTTCTTCAAACAATGACATGGGACGTATTGAGAACAAGTTCAAGCAAATGATGAGCAAGAACGCGGATACGAATATCCAACTTGCCTCACATACCACATCAATCCGTAATCTTGAAGTTCATCCTAAGGTTGCATTACCAAGTGACATGGTAGTAAATCCAAAGGGTGGTAACAACACGGGGCATGCCATGGCAGTTATCACAAGAAATGGAAGATATGGGAAGGCACCCACCTCAAATGAAAAGCAACTTGTGGATGATGACCAACTGATCCTAGAGAAGAAAGTCCCAAGCAATAATGTTCAAGTACAAGATGAAGTTTGGATTGATATTGATGAAAATGTGGAGGAGACCAAAGAGGAGGTGAAACCGTCTAGGGAACACATTATAGACATACCGGAACTGGTAGTGCCAAAGGCTAAGGAACCTTTGCTAAAGCCTCCGCCTACTTACCCTCAGAGACTTGCTAAGCAAAATGATGAGAATCAAATCAAGAAGTTTATTCAAACGATGAAAGGTCTCTCTATCGATGTGCTATTGGTAGAAGCTTTGGAACAAAAACCCGGTTAAGCCAAGTTTATGAAAGATTTTGTGACCAAGAAAAGGTCAATGAATTTTGAAACTATCAAGGTCACTCATCTAGTGAGTGCAATTTTCATTCTATGGCTCCAAAGAGGAGGTGAAACCGTCTAGAGAACACATTATAGACATACCGGAACCGGTAGTGCCAAAGGCTAAGGAACCTTTGCTAAAGCCTCCGCCTACTTACCCTCAGAGACTTGATAAGAAAAATGGTGAGAATCAAATCAAGAAGTTTATTCAAATGATGAAAGGTCTCTCCATCAATGTGCTATTGGTAGAAGCTTTGGAACAAAAACCCGGTTAAGCCAAGTTTATGAAAGATTTTGTGACCAAGAAGAAGTCAATGAATTTTGAAACTATCAAGGTCACTCATCTAGTGAGTGCAAATTTTCATTCTATGGCTCCTAAGTTGGAGGATCCCGGTGCTTTCACGATTCCTTGTACTATTGGGAGTGCCGATTTTGCTAAAGCTCTTTGTGATCTTGGGGCGAGTATCAATTTGATGCCCTATTCAGTGTTCAAACCTTTGAGGATTGGGAAACCAAGACCCACATCTATGAGGCTGCAAATGGCCGATCGTACCATGAAGAGGCCATTGGGAGTGATTGAGTATGTGTTGGTCCAGGTTGATAAGTTTATTCTTCCGACAGACTTTGTTATTCTATATTGTGAGGTTGATTATGTAGTGACTATCATTCTTGGGAGGCCCTTCCTTGCTATGGGTAAGGCCCTTTGTGATGTGGAAGTCGGAGAACTCACTTTCCGGGTTGGTGATGAACAAGTGGTATTCCATGTGTGCAAGTCTATGCGACAAACAAATAGCAATGAAGTGTGTTCTTTTGTGGACTTGGTGACCAATGTTATTATTGATGACACAAGTGCTACAACCAATGTTGGTGATATGTTGGAAGCTGTTTTGCTCAACTTGGATGATGATAAGATGGATGGTTTCATGGAATGTGTGAACTCTTTGCAAGGAATAGGGTGTTACAACTATGCACCCCGGAAGTTATCGTTGGATCTTGAGAATAGGAAGATACCTCCTACAAAGCCTTCTATTGAAGAGCCACCTACTTTGGAGTTGAAACCATTGCCACCATACCTTCAGTATGAATTTCTTGGCCCTTGTTCTGCTTTACTGGTTATTCTTTCCTCTTGTTTGACTAACGTGCATCTTGATGCCACATTGGGCAGTGTTGAAAAAGAGGAAGAAAGCTATTGGGTGAACTTTGACGGACATCTGGGGTTCAATCCCCGTATTTTGCATATATAAGATCAAGTTGGGGGATGGTGCCAAACCGTCCATTAAACATCAAAGAATACTTAATAAAGCTATGCAAGAAGTGGTGAAGAAAGAGATTATCAAGAAGTTGGATGCCGGGGTTGTCTACCCGATTTGCGATAGTTCATAGACCTCTCCGGTTCAATGTGTCCCAAAGAAGGGGTACATGATGGTTGTTACGAATGAGAATAATGAGTTGATCCTACAAGAACGGTCACCGATTAGAGAGTTTGTATGTATTATCATAAGATCAACAAAGTCACAAGGAAGGATCACTTTCCTCTTCCATTTATGGATAAAATGCTCGATAGATTGGCCGGTCGTGCTTTCTATTGTTTTCTTGATGGGTACTCGGGCTACAACCAAATTCTTATTGCTCCGAAAGATCAGGAGAAAATCACTTTTACATGTTCATATGGTACCATTGCCTTCAAACAGATGCCTTTTGATTTGTGCAATGCAGCAACAACTTTTAAACGGTGTATGATGGCTATTTTCACGGACATGGTGGAAGACTACCTTGAGGTCTTCATGGATAACTTTTCGGTGGTTGGAAATTCTTTTGATGATTGTCTTGCAAATTTGGACAAAATGTTGGCTGGATGTGAGGAAACTAATTTTGTGCGCAATTGAGAGAAATTTCATGGTCGAGGAAGGAATTTTCCTTGGCCATAAGACTTCAAATAATGGTATTGAAGTGGACAAGTCAAAGATTGAAGTTATTTCTAATCTTCCATCCCCCACATAGGTGAAGGGTGTGCGAAGTTTCTTGGGCCATGCGGGTTTCTACCGGCGATTTATTAAGGATTTCTTTGAAGTGGTGAACCCGTTGTGCAAGATCCTTGATAAGGATGCCAAGTTCCATTTCAATGATGATTGTATGAGAGCTTTCGAACAATTAAAGCTCAATTTGACAACTACTCCTATCATTACCTTTCCAAATTGGAGTTTGTCGTTCGAGCTCATGTGTGATGTAAGTGATGTAGCGGCTGTGGCTATTTTGGTGCAATGTATCAACAAGGTTTTTCATCCATTTTACTATGCTAGTAAGACCATGAATGGTTACGAAGTCACTTATACCGTTACGTGGAAAGAGCTCCTTGCTATTGTGTTTACTATTGAGAAGTTCTGCCCGTACTTGATGGGTGCCAAAGTTATTTTCCACACGGATCATGTGGCACTTTGCTATCTTATGAGCAAGGAATTTAAAGCTCGGTTGATGAGATGGGTGCTTTTGTTACAAGAGTTTTACATTGACTTCCAAGATAAAAAAGGAAAGTGAAAATCAAGTGGCAGACCACTTGTCTCATTTGGAGGATGAGGGGAGGCCGCATGATGGCCTTGAAATCAATCACTCTTTCCCCGATGAGCAACTTTTGGTACTTTCAAAGAAAGACGTACCGTGGTTTAAGGATTTGGCAAATTTTCTCGTGAGTGGTATCGTTTCGGATGAGTTCTCTTAAAACCAAAGAAAGAAGCTCAAGAGGAATTGTCAAGACTACTATTGGGATGGACCATGCCTTTTTTGGATTTTCACAGATAGGGTGATTCAGAGGTGTGTGCCGGAGGAAGATAAAGGTGAGATTCATGGAACATATCATTCTTCGCCATATGGTCGTCATCATGGTTGAGCAAGAACGACATCTAAAGTCCTAAGTTGTAGTTTCTATTGGCCTACTCTCTACAAGGATGCAAATGAATTGGTGAAAAGATGTGATGAATGTCAATAGGCCGGTGGAATCTCAAAGAAACATGAGATGCCTCTTACAACCATCTTGGAGATTGATATTTTTTATGTTTGGGGTATTGATTTTATCGGCCCTTTTTTGAGTTCTTATGAAAACACCTAGATTATGGTCGCGGTGGATTATGTGTCTAAATGGGTTGAGGCCGTTGCCTTACCCAAAAATGAGGCTAGAAGTGTGCTAGCATTCTTGAAGAGGAATATTTTTACAAGGTTTGGTACTCCACGTGCAATCATAAGCGATGAGGGGTCACATTTTTGCAACAAGGCTTTCGAAACTTTACTTAGCAAATATAGTGTTATTCACAAGATCACAACTCCCTATCACCCATAAGCCAGTGGTCAATTGGAAGTCTCCAACCAGGATATAACGAGTATTTCGTCCAAGACAGTGAATGCAAATTAGACAGATAGGTCCAAGAAGCTTGGTAATGCACTATGGGCATATCAGACGGCTTACAAGCACCTATCGGAATGTCACCATACTGTTTGGTGTTCGGGAAAGCTTTTCATCTTCTGGTGGAACTAGATCACAAGGGAATGTGGGCCTTGAAGAAAGTGAACCTTGGTTGGGATGTAGCCGCTAACTTGATGGTTACACACTTGAATGAATTGGATGAGTTCCGGTATCATGCATATGAGAGTTTGTCCTTGTACGAAGAAAAGGTTAAATATCTTCATGACAAGTATATTTGAAACAAGAATTTCAAGGCCGGTGATGTAGTGTTATTGTTCAACTCAAGGTTGAGAATGTTTCGGGAAGCTTAAGTCAAAGTGGATTAACCCGTTTGAAATTATTGGTGTGACACCTTTCGGTGCCTTACCATTGAAGAACAAAAATAATTAAATATTTCGAGTCAATGGTTACCGAGTGAAGCACTACTTGGAAACGTTGGAGAGAACCACATGGTGGCAGTTATTTACTTCACTTGAAGATGCTATGATATTGCATCGTGCCACGACGTTAAATAAGGCGCTTCTTGGGAGGCAACCCAAGTTCTTTTCCTCTTCCTCTTTTAGTTAGATGTTATTTGTTGTTTTTAATTTGATTTGAATAGTGCTGCAGGGATAAGTGTTAGATGTGAAATGGAAGATAAGGTTGTGTCAACAAGGCCAGAAATGCGTATCGCACTATTTCTTTGTGCGACGGAAGAAAAGAAAGTCGCAGAAGCTCTTGTGTAACCGCAAATTTCATCTGCTGACTACAATTGCAAGAGTTGATCTTAGGTTCCAAATGGAAGGTCCTCTGAACTTTTCTCACGTTAGTGCAGAGAAATACTGCGGACTTTCATAAAATTTTGCGGTCACAAATGCACAACATCATAGAGCTGGTTGTATTATACTATCAAGGGTAGGGCCGCACTTGAAAAATTGCGGCCTGAATAATTTTGTTTTCTACTGAAAGGCCAGGTAACAAAATGCGGACCGCACTTGAAATTGTGTGGCCGCACTCAACTCTCTAACCCTAAATTTCCTCTAAGTATAAATAGAACAGTAGCTTCCCATTTTACACTTTTCACTTTCTTCACTTTCACAGTTACTCTAAGAACTTGCCTGAGGAATTTGCACTGTCAATCACACACAACCATTTGCACTCACTTGGATCTTAGCACACTTACACTATCTGGTATACTTCACTTCATGATTCTTTACTTTGTATTTTGAATTTATTTTTCCTTTTAACTTCTTTTTAGGCCATCTGTTATTATATTCCTTCAATGTATCCATGTGGGGTAGTTTAGTACTAGGAAATTGATAAAGTATGTTTAGTTTGGGTTGGGTTAACTGATTTTCATGTCTATACCATGTTGTCAAGTAGAATTGAACAAAACTCTTGCATGATCTAGGTAAACAGACCTGTCCCATTTTTGTTCTTGATTGTGCAGACCACACTTGAAATAGTGTGGTCTATAACTGTTGTTTAGGGTAATTGGTTCAAATGCTATTTTTGCTACCACACTTTAATTGTGTGGATCGCAGAATTAATTATGCGGACCACAATTGAATTATGCGGTTGTAGAAGACCTCAGAGTCTAGTTCTTATGCCCCGTCTAGGTAGGCCTTTAAGGGGAATTCTATATCTTTACCGGAGGAGCACACTGAAGAACAATCTAGGCCACAGAGGCAGTCTGAGGCTCTAGATGTGCCTTCTACATCCCACAACACTTCCTAGGGTTCGGAGAGTGATAGTCATGAGTCAAATACAAGTGCTTCGGGCTTTGGTTCAGATGATGCCCCGAATGATGGGA
>MCJB01050546.1:68575-87288 GCA_002018475.1 Nicotiana obtusifolia
GAATCTAAAAGAGGTATCAAGGCATTGAAAAGAGAGAAAAGAAATGATCTCTATGAAAAGAGAAATCAAGAAAAGAAAGAACAAAAAGAAAATAAAAAGGGAGATTGATGAAATTGAAGAAAAGGCAATTATCAGTAGGATGAGAATAAAGGGAGAAAAGAATGAAATGAAAAATAAAAATTGATGGAAAGTTTCTCTAGCCCCCAAGAAAAAGAAATGCCTCTAAGGGTTTGGCAAAAATGAGCCAACAAATGAAAAATGGAGTGCTTAAGGAAGGACGTAACCACCTATCCCATATGGTATCCTACCCCAATCCAAATCCTTCATTACAATCCGAAATAAGTCCTACTTGATTTTGAATCAAGTGAGCTTACATTAGTGGAGATCTACATGAGGGGCAAACCTATGGTACTTAAACCTTACTTGTGACATTCCTTTGCGAGAGAAGAGTGAATCCTTTATTGCTCTAGAATTTGAGTGTTAAATCTTGAAGTGAGCATAGCAAATGGAAGGTAGAGGAGGAAGAATTAGGAGTCCACCATGATTTACATGATAGAACAAGAGTCTTTGATGAGTAAAGCCAATTCTTGAAGCTCAAATGTCACACTAGAGTTATATGCAAGTCACATATGTTTTGTCACCTTGTTAAAAAGCATGAGTATTATGGGTAATTGTTGTCCCAACTAACTATGAATGATGTAAAACTGACTCTATGAAATGACCTTTCACTTAGGAGAGGTAGGAACTAATCTATTTTCTTGAGGACAAGCAACGACTCAAGTTTGGGGGAGTTGGTAAGTGTGGATTTTAACCGCTTATTAGTACCCTCTTGCTTTAGTTTTTAGTCAAAAATTAGTGATTTTTGTTCCCGAATCTAATGAAGTTGTTTGAAATGCAGGCACGTTAGAGGATTCAAGCTCAATGGAGAAATCTAACTCCAAAACGAGTGTTCCAGCTCAACAAGGTAAAGAAGAGTAATGCAAAGGAAAGTGCACTTCGCAGAACTTATTCAGCGGTCACAGATGGAGATGCGATCTACAGAAATGCAAGTGCGGCCGCATATGTGCCCTTGAAGCCTCAGAGGAGTTTAGCAGGAGCGCGGTCCGCACACCAGATTGTGCGGACGCAAAAGTTGATCGCACTAATAAAGCTTGCAAAGTTCAGAGAAGCTGCAGAAGACCAAGTATGAAGCCTCTTTAGAATGCGGCCAAATCAAAATGTGCGGCTACAGAAGCTGAAGTGCGGCCGCAGAGATTATTATGCGGCCATAGAATCCCTCCCATCGCATGAGCAAAATAAGAAAGTGCGGTCCGCACACCAAATTGTATGGCCGCATAACCTCTTGAAGGGTATTTTTGTCAGAAAATTTCTGGACACTATAAATAGATGAGAAACAATTTTTTAGGGAAACTTCTGTATTTTTTGGCAGCTGTAGCAGTTAGAGTTTACTACTTTGGGAAAGTTGTGATCAAAATTAGAGAAGACCCATTACTTTTATTTTTTAATTTTAGTTTTATGTCTTCAATGATTTCTACTCTTTTATTTTCTATGTCTTCAAAGCATGAGTAGCTAGATTTTATCTAAGGTTGTGACCCATCCCTAGTGTGTAAAACTTATGGGTTATTAATATTAATGCTTGTTAATGATTTTAGCCTAATAATAAATTGAGCTAGTTAAGGATTTGATTAGTTTGATTGAAGGATTTGAACTAGAGAAAGAGAAATCCCACTTGGACTCATATCAATTGCTTAGATTGCTACCCATTTGGTCTTGAGAAAGCCAATTTGGGCATAATCACTCTTTGACGGGGAGGTATTGAGTGGGTACTTGATAATTGAGAGTGCTAACACACCCTGATCTACTAAGCAAGCATTAGTTTACTACACCCATTTGGTTTACACCTAGGTGAAGGTCTCCCTAGGCTTTTCCCCTAATTGATTAAAACACCAAAAATATTTCATTCTCTAGTTGCTATTATTTAGTATAATTTCTTAGCTATCAACTTAGATTACAATTATCCACTATGTTTGAAAGTCTAATTTAGCTATTTCACATTCTCTTGAGTATTTACTTTAGCACCGATCTAAACTTCCTGTGGAATTTGACCCCGACTCGTGTTGGATTTTATAATTGCAACGACCGTTTCATACTTGTTATTTGAGTGTGTATTGGACATTTCAGTAACCTCATATCAACATCACCCAACGACATTGCCATAGTTACATCCACTACGAATTTAGTTAATTCTCTTGAGTCCACACTCGTCCCCCAGCTATAAGAGTCCGTTAATTCCATTAACATCAACTGAAGGTCCAATAATACGTTTAAAATTCGAAGCCGTATTACATCCCAAAACGATAATCAAGCATTCACGTTTCCTTACAACCCAAGCAACTCCTTTCGTCAAGGATCATCTCCCTCGAACCATCAACACTGGAAACACCAATTTGACCCTATAGTCATAACATGCCATCATCTCTGATAACTACTTCTTAGGTACTTCTTCGCAACATCGTGCCCCCAAAGGCAAACAAATGAAGACCATCATATTGACAAGCCTTAATGCGTTCAAACAAGGAGGACGACACCACAACAAAAATAAGAATTACACCAGGGATATTTAACAAGATTTAACTTGTGGGCTCCTTATCCTCGTAGTCAACTCTTTCTCTTATGGTTGAGCTTCTTAGGTGGGAGTCCCTTGAAGGGTTACACATATTTTGAACCTTGGCCTTTCAGGGATATTTCTATGTTCAAAATAGTCTCATATTTTCTTTTGGTTTAGCTAATGTTTGAGTTCTCATCAATTCATGATCGAGGGTTATGCCTCCTTACCTATTGCCGTAGAATATTTGGAAAAATTTCTATCAACTAAGCTGTCTGCATTTTGGCGTTACGTCCTTAGCTTAAATTCTAAAGGTCCCTTGAATTGTGTTATTTATTTCTGTGCCAAGCTCTTATTAGTGGTTGTCGGGATATTGGAACTAGTACTGTCATGTTAAGTGATTCTCTATAGCTTGCCTTTTGTTTATAAGGTTAATATTGCCCATCTTTCTTGGTTCGCACATTTCATGGGATCGTGATTTAACTCTTGAAGGTTATTTGCTATCACATATGCTCACATGGATTCATTGGTCTGTAGTCCCTTTTCCTTGATAGCTCCTATCTCCCCTATGCTCCTCGCGCTTACG
Source organism: Nicotiana obtusifolia (assembly GCA_002018475.1). Classification (NCBI taxonomy): domain Eukaryota; kingdom Viridiplantae; phylum Streptophyta; class Magnoliopsida; order Solanales; family Solanaceae; genus Nicotiana; species Nicotiana obtusifolia. The sequence goes on from MCJB01050546.1 coordinate 71,767, forward strand.
TCTTATGGTTACTAGTATATTGTCAATATCGTTAAGTCCTTCCTTGGATTTCCAATGTCGTATACTAGACATATAACTCTCATGGATTCTTGGCCCTTCTGTTACTATTTTGTTCCTTATTGGATCATATCTCTGTTGGTCTCATTTCGTAATGTCGCTTTTACTTGTCTTTATACACGTGATCGTATTGGTGTCATTTTAATGTTTCTTATGTCGCTCTCACAGTTCTATAATTTACTCATAAAGGTTATTTAACTCGGTCTCTTCTGTATTTTGTTGCAATTTCTAGGTACCGCCCACAATTCTATTATTATTCTGATGCTGAATGGTACTCGTTTCTTCATTTAAATAGTAGAGTTTCCCCTATTTTAAATATCCCGATGTATTCTCTATATGGTTGTTCTCTATGTAAAAGGTGATCACATTATGGTGGAAATATTCATGAAAGGTTATAATTCCTCTAGTTTTACCCCGATCCTTGCTTTCCATCCTTCAACTAATACGCCCAATGGGTTATAACTCACAGTTCAACTCTTTGTTGTATCCTAGTTGACCTTTCCAGTCCACCTTTTGTGGTTATTCCCCACATCCTTACTAGGAATGCTACGTGTAGTCCTCTCCATATCTTAAGTTCTATAGTCTCGGGTTAGAGCTCACTTCACTCTTTGAGTTTCAGCTTTATATGATGAATTTACTATATTGAGGTTGTAGGTGTGCTGTCATGAAATCAAACTTTAAATGCCATTCTGTTACCTTGTCGACCCTTCTATCGTTCTTCGCCCAATTGTAACTAGGTCTCATTTTTGGCTTGTTTCTAATTTCCTTGTTCGTTCATCCTTGTCCCGAAACCATAATAGTTTCCTTGGGTCCATGCTCATATATTTAAGTAAAGGATTTAGTTGTATTGTCGTCCCTCAGTTTCCTTCTGGTTAATTCATCGCCCGTATTTACGTGCTCCTCCCAAATCATCACACATCCTTGCCTTGCTTGCTTGCAGTCTTATGCATTCTTGCCTTGCTTGCAGTCTTATCCCTTTTTTACTCATCAAGCAGATCACACTTCTGCTTAGACGTTCTACTACGTCGATCTCCCCCCCTAGGGGTGTAACTTAACACTAGCGTTTTAGGATTATCCTCATTTGTAGGTCTAATTTCTACCCTCACATCCAATAATGGTTCTTCTTTCTTGGTGACTTAATACTTTCCAAGATATGCTCCTTTTGTTGAGGCAATTCCCGTGTGATCTGGATGTATGAGATGACATATGTCTACTTGATACCCTAGACTTATATATCTTGTAGTATGAGGCTCCCCTACGAAAATTCTAACTTTGATTAACTCACCACGGTTGCCCCCACCCTGTTGCTTATTCTTTCTATATGAAGTCGCTCACTTTTATGATTATAACGCTACTAAGTTCCGTTGAAACTTTCCAAGTCTAGAACTTGCCTTAAGGTACTTGCTAACAATGGTACTGTTACATCTTTATAATATCCACCTCTCATAAGTTCTATTTAAATAGTCACTTCACTTTTTTACTAGTGATTTAAGGAAATTCCCCCATTAAGTCAGGCTTGCTAGGACTTGTCCTTTAAATAATTTACTAGTTGAGTTGGCTAGCAAGGTAAGTTCTTAGAATTATACGACTTGCTATCACACGATTCAAATTTGCCTTCGAGTCTTGTCACCACTGTTTCTCTTCATAGTTTCGTTATCTTTACTTTTTGTGTTCCATTTGGCTTTTAACTAGTCCTTCATTAACATTCTACATCATGTTTTTTCTAAAGTTTCCCGTGATATTCTTCCATTTCTAATTCCTCCTGCCTTAGGTAATCTTATTTGTGGTTATCACATATATCTCTGTCGCTTAACCCTCTAACTGTAGGGTTTCCCGAGATACTTTCCTATCCTGCCCTTGTTGTTCGCCTTTACTGCTCTATCGCGTTATAACTCATCGAGTATCATACGTTACCTTTTTAACCCTATCTATCAATATTTATCATTGCTAGGCTAAAAAATAATGTAATTACCTTCGTAAAATATCATAACTTTATATAATATCATTATAGACGTTAAACACCGTAATTCTTATAATCCATACTCTTTTTCTAATTCCATTACTTGTACTTTACCTATAGCTTATAAGTCATTTGCATCATACTGATTTATCACAATACTCGTTACTTATATTTGCGTAGATGAACTTCATCTATCAATCTACCACATATTCGTATCCTTTCTGTGATCCCTTTATAAGGAAAACATAACCTTTATCTAAACATACTATTACCTTACTAGTCAAGCACTCATACTTTTCCCTTCAATCACAATATAAGCACGGTCTTAACCATCATTCAACCGAAAATCACATCTACGTCTCTCCCTTTAACATTACTCCTTTTCCTCTTTGGCCCTATTGATAATGCTTTATGAATTATCATCACAGTATAACATATGACATTTCAAGATCACACTCATAGGTATAAAGATATTTTTATCAAAACAGTAAGTATACCTTCCATCATAATTCACTCTGGTCCTGAGATCTCGATACATGTAAACCCTGACATGGCCCTACCCTGAAATCCTGATCTAGCACAAACCTTTCTAACATAAGCGGGGAAATTCCTTCAACCTGTTGTCCTTCTACTTGTTGTTTTTTGCCTCTTGGGAATCCAATGAAAGTACCCACTATTCTGGCCCTCATGGTCCGACCAATACCCTCATCTAGGTCATGTTTTATGGAGGTTGGCGAGTCCTGATTAAGTGAATCCCAAGACCGTGCCTCTGGTGAGCCATAAATAGTACGGGGTCTGGGGATCAACTGATCTAGTCATCACTCGTGATTCCCTCCTTACATCTTGCTCAACTGGAGCCACAGGAAAAACTGGTGTTGCTGGAGCTCTTCGTGTCTCCTCTAATACCATCAGGGTCGGAGACTCCCGTAGTGGTAACTCATCTCGTATATCAAACAGATTTGTCTTGATAGAGGGCATAATCTCTGATAGGTCCGTCTCAATAGAGAACATAACCTCAGATGGGTTTGTCTCAATGGAATAACTTACTCCCACCTCCATATCCGTCGCAGCCCTTGGATCACCTGTAGTCCTTCCAGTGGACATTATCTCTCAACTATAAGACAAACAAGGATTAGGGTTAAAATTTTCATTCCTTATGACTTGGTTCTATTGCACGATCTAGAACATGAAGAAAAAGTAACCATCCTAAATGCCCTGTAGCCTCATGTTTATAATTGTGGCGTGAAACATACCCATAAACAAGACTTTACAAGACACAGATTATAGACATCCCTAGGATTGACCTGCTCTGATACCAAGTTTGTCACACCCCAACCTTGGGGGGGAGGGGTGTCGTAGGCACCTCGTGCCCTAAGGCTCAAGCGTACCAATCTTGATACCTGTAATATACTCAACCATACGTGGGCTGACAAGGCCTCTGATGAGTGATTACCTGATCAAGAGACACAACCACCTGCATGCAAAAAAGGCCCAACATACGTATATATATATATATAGAAAGGCCGACAAGGCCAATATAAACACAAAGGGTCCTCTAAGAAGGATGACAAACCCACACAAGACTACTATATACAAAATGACTGTCTACAAGCCTCTAGCGAATACGTCAACAACATCTGCTCAGGACATGACCCCAACATACCCAACTATGTATATACATACAACAACCATACCTATCAGCTCACTAAATAGCTCCGGAAGAAGGGAGCGTGACAACCTTCAGCTGAGTCAGGTCATAAACTCATAACAAGCCTCTGAGGGTGAGTGACATAAAATGACATATATACACACACACACACACACACACGCTTTAAAAATGTATGTCTCTGTGGGCATCATCATCATCATCATCATCACATCGTACACGGCCATAATAGGCTCGGTAAAATCGTACTTGGCCATCATAAGGCTCGATAGAATTGTACTCGGCCGTGTGGAGCTTATTAAAACCCAACTGATCTGTGGTTGCAAAATAGGTGTCGTACCCGGCCGATTATAGCACGGTTTGTTAGAGTAAAATAGGTGCATATATATAATGCATGCTGCACTCATGGAATCACATTCTGAACCTTTTGGAGTGACGTAAGGTCGGTAACCTCCGTATACGTTACTAGAGCTAACTTGTCATTGGGAATCTTATAAGAATCAGGAAATACAAAATACATTTGGTAACATACGAATAAGAGAAGCAACATCAACATCAGTCATTCTGTACGAAGCGAAACAATGTAAGTACTGCTAGCTTCTAAGAGTGGAGTGTCTTTTGAAGCTCGTTTGTTTATATTACGTACAATCGAAGTCATGAAAAGTAAAGAAAGGGATAGCCTCACATACCTTTGCCATTTACATAACGACTCAAAGTATATCTTATCGAAGACTTCAATCTACATTGAGACAGTAAAACTTGTATTTAATTCCATAGAAGGACTTACAAACATGTTTCTAATCTAGTAGGTCACTTATAGAAAATTGGACAGCATGTCCCCTATAAAATTTCACTTCCATCCAACTCAATCCAGCATCAAAACAATAAGAACAATATCAAACATAATGCACCAAAGCTACTACATCAAGAACCAGTCAAAACCTAGCTCAAAACCTTTCCAAAACAGTACACACGCATACACTTCCACTTCTACTTTAAATTCATGGTTTTTACACGTTTTCTTCTTCATTTCACTTAATTGATACATGAATAATTTTAACAACAGCAGACAAAACATAATCATGTTATATTACATAATTTCCAGCCATCACAAATCATATTTATCACCTCAAAACAGCCCAACAAAACAGTAGCCATATCTTAGGCTATTTTAATGCTATCTTGTAGTATTTTGCTTCAAACAACCTCACTAACACTTGTAAAATCTTAAGCACAAGCAAGGAGATAATATACTTACCTAGTAAAACAACTACAACTCAAAATCCAAGCTCCTCTTAGGTCAAAAAAACCCTTAATGTCATCACAACATCATAGAAGCGCTTTCTGCTACCTTTTCTCGGCCCTTGGTCACATCTCAACCAAAAGGTATGTTCGACCAGCTCGAATAAAACCTCTCGGCCCTTGACCATGAAATAACTAAAAAGATGTACTTTCGACCAACTCAAACGAGACCTCTCGGCCATTGGCCACGCCTTAACTAAAAAGACGTACATTTGACCAGCTCGAACAAAATCCTCGGCCTATGGCCACTCAACCAGCTTGAGTAAAATTCCCTAGCCCTGCGACCATCACAACCTAGAGGGCAACAAAAAGTTGAAAGAGTACAGAAGAAAAACAAAAACCATAAGAACAAAAATATTCAAAGATCGGAAAGGTACGTATAAAACGAAAGCCAACTTTGATATTCAAATAAGAGTCTTTACAAAGGAGCACGAATACGCCAACAAAAAAGAAGAGAAAAGAAAAAAAGTTAAATGAAAACCAGGGCAAAATATCTAATGACCATCACCGCCTTGGTCTTCACCACCTTCCTCATCATCGTCTCGGTCACAAGCAGAGTCAAACCAGGCACTATCTTCGAGCTCTGGGAGACCTTCTTCATTATTTTCCTCTGCATCAGGCTGAGGCGTGTCGGGGTCGTAACCATAGACCAACCGAGCTTCACGAGCTTTAACTCGAGCTTCCTCCAAAATTGTCTTGTAGACAAAGCCCATCTAACCCAACTCTTGGACCACCTCTACGCGAGCCCTGGCAAGGATCCACTCCTCATACTGCTCTCACGAAATGCCAAAAACTCAGAGACATGAGAAGTGGAGGGCCGTTTGAGCAGTCTAGCTTTCTCACCCTCTACAGCAAAAATTCGCTCAAGTAGCTCAATTTTCTCTCTCTTCAAGTCGCCAATCCTCTTCTCGAGCCTAGCCTCCTTTGCTTCATCCGTTGATCGAACATTGTCACAGTCAATATAGAGGCTTTTATTCGCCAACTCAACAAGAGCAGCCCTACTCCGAGCTTATTTTAGGGAGGTTTCAGCCTCCTCAATCAGCTGCTGCTTTCCATCTACCTCCCCCCTAAACCCATCCACTTCGAACTGGCGCATCTTTAACTGATCTTGCAGTTGGTTGACCTGACTCTAAAGGTCGTGATATTGAGCTTCTACACCCTTGCTCAGCTCGAGTTCCTCATCCTTTCTCTTTAATTCCCCATTAAGAGCACTGAGATGCTCCACGAACGTGAGTAACTCTTCGTCTTTCTTTTTCATCTCCTCCCTCAGGGCGGGTACGTCACCCCCTCACAGAGCCACCTCTCCGCCTACCTGTACCATCCTCGAAACTCCTCAAACTTCGTCTGTATCTTGTGGTAGACCTCCTTCCGCCTATTCTCTCTCCGCACACTCTCACTCTCCAAGATAACAGTCTGTATGTAAAAGGAAAAAGTGTAAGTAAGGTAAGGCTCGAAAGCAAGCGAAAGAAAAAGAAAAGTGGAGAAAGAGAGAGGAAGGAAATGATTCTGAGAGCGAAACTGACGATGCTCTTGGAAAGAGTACTATCACTCAACTCCCCGAGAGTTTGGTGCTTGGCATTAGAGCAGAACAGCCAAATGCCTAAACCATATCCTCGATGTTGCAAGTCGTGATTCACCGAGATCTTAATAGTCATTGACCCCCTTCAACCTTTAGCTTGATCTAAGTCATCCCCCTATCGATCATCTCATGATCTTCGGGATCGAAATCAGAATCGGATTCATAGCCGATGGGCTCATATCACTCACCCCCCCTGCTCGGCAAGCATCTTGCCTTTCCCCTTAGCAGCAGGGGAAGTTTCTTGAGCCAACTCAGTGGATGAACCCTCATCGCGCCTAGAAATTATGGTGTATTCATTTGAATTCCACATGGCGACCTCGTTCCCCTTAGACTGCAAAGAAGCCGCAACATTGACTTGCTCTAATAGAGGCACCTCTAGGGCCGCCCCGGCACATTTGGGGCCACCCAAACACCTTCTTCGGCCCGGGTTGTCACAGCATTTGGCACCTCGATATCGAGGAAGACTTTAGATAAGTCAACTGCTACTGGTACACCAACTCCCCATCTACAGCTTTCTTCTTTCGGCGCCCCAAGTCCGCGTCGTGTGGTGAAATCTCCTCGTCTTCAACTCGGGAGGGAGCCGAAGGGTGAATTAGCGCAGTGGTCAAATCGAAGGCAGGTGTAGTGGAGGAAACACCCTTTTTTCTCCTGAAAGAAGGTGTTGGTGCCAAGTTCTTCTTGACGATCTCCTTGGAAGGGCCTAGAAAGGGATACAAAAACAAACATAGTAAGACAAATGAAACCAAATGCAAATTTGAAAACAACGTACCGATGTTACCTTTCGGGGGGGAAGCCGGTTTGTACTTCTGCCAGAAGCTCGACCAATCTCAGATTTCTAGAGTGTAGGGAAGGTCCTGCTTGCCCAATCAGCAAGGTGCGCCACCAATTGAATACTCCAAGTAGTAGCTGGAAAACAAATAGAGTTAATGCACGAAGTCAAAAGATACTATTACATAAAAGAATGAATATATGCAAAAACACTTACCAGAGCGGTTCCAAGCTTCTGGAAAGCCCGCGACGTCGGCCATGACGAATTCGGTCTTGACAAAAAAAAAAGTAGAGTCAAAATTGTTGAATACCATTGTCATCTGTCTTGATGACTAGGGATTTGCTTCCATGGTGGGGAATGTTCAACATCATACCACGATAGAAGGTTGGCATGAACAGATACACAAGATGTCGTAAAGTGATCTCAACATTGGCCAGTTCGGCGAATTTAGATAGCATCTTGACCACCTTGTAAAGCAAGAGCGCAAGTTAGGCCAGGCAGTCCTGGTAATGGCGGCAGAATTCCTCCACTAAAGGGGAAGAGGAAGAGAGTAGTCGATGGAAAAGGGTTATGCGTAATGGCGCAGTACCCTGGACGGTGAGTATACACTTCTTCCTTGCCCTCGGGTACGGTGAGTATACACTTCTTCTTTCCTCAGCTAGTTGCCGCTGCAAGTCCGATTTCACGTCAAGGTTACGAGGAACTATCTCCTCCATCAAGGGTAGAGCCTTTGCTTAAAGGTGGTGGTGGCATCTTACCCACGGAGAGGGGCCGCAACAGCCAATGGAGTGGCTAGAACATTAGGAACACCTCCTTCATGAACACTGGAAGGGGAACTAGACATGTTAGTAGAGGTATGGAATTTAGGGAAGTAAAAAGTTTAGAAAATAGGAGGAAGCTTTAGAGAATGATGAGCAAGAAAAGAAAACTCAGAGAAAGCACATGCAATTCTAGTAGCGAAAGTGAATGAAAGATTCAAATATCATCCCCCTTTTTATAAAGGATAAACCTCGAGATTCGAAGCTACGCATCATAATGGCAATCGTAGCCAAAAAGGAAAAGCCAATCCATAATATGTGTGTTCTAACGTGATACATCGGGAAAAGACGACATCATGACGAATGATGTCACATCTCATCCATGTCAGGATCTCTCCAAAGGTCATCAGGTAAATTAAGATGGCAAGAGTTCGAAATATGCGACTCTCAAAATGCCACATCATCCTCCTCTAACGATGACCACAAACGCTATTATCCACTTACCAAGCACGCCCCTGAGGACGACCTAGACAAGCGGAGGGACTAACTATATGGGAGAAAACTTCATATTAGGTGTTTGACCCGTTCAACGGCTATAGTGCCTCTGAAGGTTGTGACATGTCAATCTAACTCCAAAAGTTTGAGGTCAGATGCAAAAAATAAGTCATTGTCAAAGGTCGAAATGATTCAACAAGATGAGGACGAGGAAGAGCATCCTCCTTCGGTACGAAGTGACGACCAGTTTTAGGATTTGGATTCCCTAAAGAATATTCTAATGGATATTCCTTTTTGTTATACTATAAAGGGATTGGAACCACATGTGCTTTTATACATAGAAAGAGATGTAGATCAGAAGAGGGATTGGACTATGTGTAAAGAATACCTTCAACATTCTCTGTGCAAGATTCTCACTTTAATGAATAAGAACTAAGCTTGGCTTTACATTTTCGTTCTTTTACCGAACTCTCCCGATCCAAGAATCAGAATATATAGTTGAATGTCATCATCCATCATTGTCAGAAAGCATAAATGACGATTTCATCCTTGTCGGGTGATCTTTATCTCATTTACTACTTAAAATCCATTTATTATCATTTATTTCTACCCTTTACATTTATAAGTCTTTATTGATCCATCATCACTCCAAGATATTCTTGTTTAATATTACACATCAGAAATTCTCCCTAAAAGTGCTAGATTCATTATTGAATATTAATATTTGCTAGGATTAACCCTATTTTCTAACAAATCTAATTGTATAGAATCAAGATCTAATTTTTGGGTCATATAGTAGTGTAGGTCATTGTGGACAGATAGATCAAGTATAAACACTTCATTCCAATCATGATTACCTACTCTTCAGAGTAGCTAGCTCGGATTTATCTTCGTCAGATTATTCGCTTTCATGGTGTGCCACTGGCTATTATCTCGGATTGAGGCACACAATTCACATCGCATTTCGGGAGGGCCGTGCAGTGTAAGTTGGGCACACAAGTTAAGCTGAGTGCAACATTTCATCCACAAACGAACGAGTAGTACAAGCCCACTATTCATATCTTGGAGGACATGTTACGCGCTTACGTTATTATTTTGGGGGCTTATGGGAACAGTTCCTACCACTAGTATAGTTCGCCTACAACAATAACTATCAGTCAAGTATCCAAATGGATCCTTATGAGGCTTTATACGGGAGGTGATGTCGTTCTCCGGTTGGTTGGTTTGAGCATTGGGAAGCTAGATCGTTGGGAACTGACTTGGTTCGGTATACCTTGGAGAAGGTGCGATTGATTCAGGATAGGAGGGCTCATGATGTGGCATTCATGGTGGGTGAGAGGTTTCTACTAAGAGTTTCACCCATGAAGGGTGTGATAAGGTTTGGGAAGAAGGGTAATTTTGAGCCCTCAGTATATTGGTCCTCTTGAGATTCTTGAGAGAGTGAGTGAGGTAGCCTGCAGACTTGCATTACCACCCAGCTTATCGGGAGTTCACCCGGTATTGCATGTTTCCATGCTCCGGGAGTACTATGGAGATCTGTCATATGTGTTAGATATCAGTTCAGTACAATTGGACAAGGATTTGACTTATGTTGAGGAGCCAAAGGCTGTTTTAGGGAGGCAGGTCCAAAAGTTGAGGTCAAAGAACATTGCTTCAGTGAAGGTTTAATGGAAAGGTCAACTGGTCGAGGAGGCGACTTGGGAGACAAAGCATGATATGCAGAGTCGTTATCCTCATCTTTTTGGCACTTCAGGTATATCTTTATACTCGTTCGAGGATGAAAGTTTAAGAGGGGGAGAATGTAACAACTTGACCGATCGTTTTGCGTATTTAAGCCTCATTTCCCCTTTTGAAGCTTCCTATATGTGTATTTATGATTTTATGACTTGCATAGGTTTTGGATTGATTTGGATCAAATGGTGCTTAGTTTGATAGCCTAAAGGTACTTCTGAAGGTCTTGTGAATGAAGGGTATCATGATATTCAGGAGGAGAGGCAAGTTGAGTGTGAGGTTCACTGATCCGTTTGAGGTTTTTGAGCGGGTTGGTATGGTTGCATATAGGTTTGCTTTGCCTCCTAGCATATCGGGAGTTCATACGGTATCCCACGTGTGTGCGCTCCGGTAGTACCATACTGACAGGTCCTATGCATTGGATTATAACACAATTCAGATGGATGAGATCTTGAGTTACGAGGAGGAACCAGTTTGCATTGTTAATAGTCAGGTTCGCAAGTTGAGGTCTAAGGAGATTTTACCTGTGAAGGTTTAGTGGAGAGCTCAGCTAGTCGAGGAGGCGCTTGGGAGACTGAGGAGGACATGCAAAGCAGATATCCATACTTATTCGGCATTTTAGGTATAATTCTAAACCCATATGAGGACGAATGTTCGTTTTAGAGGTGGAGAATTTAATGACTCGATCGATTGTTTTTCTTTCTAGAATTATTTCCCCTATTTAAGATTTCTTGTATTTTCCTTTTCTATTTTATGACTTGCAAGGATGACTACTTCAGTTTTAGAAGGGTTCGGGTTGCATTCATAACACTTATTTCTATAAAAGTGACCTAAGGTGGCCAAGTTTGAGTTAACTCAACACTTTAAGTAAACAACTTTGTAATCGAGATTTAAATGTTCCAATAGGTTCGTATGGTGATTTGGACTTGAGCGTATGTTCGGATCGAGTTTCGGTTTATTCGGGAGTGATTCAGTGCTTATTGTTGGAAGTCGGCATTTTGAAGGTTCTATAGTTCACTATGTTTGACTTGGAGTGGCTTTGGTGATATCAGATCCTGTTGGGTATTCTTAGCCCGGAGATAGGTTCATATTTTCATATTGGACTTGTATGTCAAGTCTGGCTCCATTCTGAATTGTCTATGCATGATTTGTCGCGTTTGGAGTTAGTTGAAAGAAGATAGAAGTTTGGAAGATTGATTAGTTTGTTTTGGGGTACGATTCTTGATTGCGATGTTATTTTATGTGTTTCGAAGCGCAGGGTAGGTCCGGATTTTGTTTTTGGAATTGTTGGTATATTTTTATGGGTTCCAGGTGGCTCGGTGTGTTTCAGACCACCCGGAGCATGTTCAAAATTGGTTTGCTGGTGCTAGTGTGCTTCGCGATCACGAAGGAGGTCCGCGATCGTGATGAAGGAATTTTTGAGGGGTAGCTGTTGGTCTTCGCAAACGCGAAGTAGGCCCCGCAAATGTGATGGAGGACCTAGATCCTCTTCGTGAATGCGAAGCAGCCTACGAGATCACGAAGAAGGAAAGAATGGAGGGGGCTGGCAGGACTTGGCCTTCACGAACGCGACAGGGGAGACCGCGAACGCGAAGGTTTAGGTGGCAGTGGCCTTTGCAAATGCGGCTGAGAGCCTACGAATGCAAAGAGGCAGGATTGGGCAGGGGCAGTGTTGGCCTTCACGATTGCGAGGTTTCTTCCTCGGTTACGATGTAGGATGCCTAGGAAGAGTATAAGATTTAACTTCGAAACTTGGCTCATTTCATCTTATTTTCTCTTGGCTTGGGTGATTTGGGAGCTTCTTGAAGAGCCATCTTCATCAAATATCAAATATCACTAGGTAAGTGATTTCTACTTGTTATGAGCTAAATACATAGATTAAATACGGATTTTAAAATGAAAATTAGTTGAAATTGTGGGACTTTAGTTGAAAAACCTAGAATTGATAAAAATCGAATTTGACCACAACATTGGGCATGGAATTAGAAATAAATGATATATTTGAGTTCGTCATACTAGGGGTAATGTTTATCTTCAAAAATTTCTTGAATCCAAGTGTGTGGGCCTAGGGTTGACTTTCTTTGACTTTTCGTTTGGGGTCGAGAATTGATTCTAATAATTAAATTATGGTTCTTGAGTATATTTTGATTAATTTCCACGTTCTTATGGCTAGTTTCGAGTCGCTCAACATTGATTTGAGGTGTTAGTAAGGTGTTGGAGCTGATTATTGGATTTGGAAGCAAGGTACGTCTCTTGCCTAATCTTGTAACAGGGAATTTATCCCCGTAGGTATTCTATTTGATATGTGCTATTTGATATGGGAGCTACACATGTACAAGGTGACAAGCGTCCGTGCATAAGTTAGACACTTGATTATGTCCGGGGTAGACTTAGACTTATATCATGCCTTAAATGTACTACTTGAATTAATCTTGCCTCTTTAAACACTTGAATTCACGACTGAGTTTGAGACTAGAACTTACGTAGTTGACTGAGCTTCGTTACTATATGTTTTGGTAGGATACTTGATTATCGGTAGAGTTATGCTTTCTCTTGCGTTCATATCCTCATGTTGTGCTTATTTTATCGGTAGTTTTGTGATTATTTAAACTCGCATGTATCTTAGCGAGTAGGGCTAGTGACTCGATGAATGTTTTACTACTCTTATGGGATCGTAACATTCCCCTCGGTAGTATTAAGTAATATTCTTATAGGAGCGGACCGTTATGAGATATATTTATTGATCGGGCCGTACGACCTTGGCGGTATCATATAACACAATTCTTATAGGACCAAGCCGCTCGCCTTGGCAGAATCGTACATAATATTCGTTAAGGAATCAGTGAATACATGAATTTCCTGAACTGAGATTTGACATTCGCACCTGATATTGGTCATACATATTCCATTGGAGGTAGTAATTGGCATTTGATTTATTCTTCTGTTAAGAGTCATGTTATTCATATTTATTTGTTTCATTGCTACTTGCTATGCTTCATACATGTTTACTTTTATGAACATTGTTATTTGTAGGTGTCGATGTCGACCCCTTCGTCGCTACTTTTTCAAGGTTATACTAGATACTTACTAGGTACACGTTGATTTACGCACTCATACTACACTTTTGTACTAATTGCGCAGGTACTAAGACAGGTACATCTAGTGGTCACTCAGGCGCATAGACATACCAGCTGGGAGACTTAGTGGTGAGCTATTGTAATTACCCGACCTATTGTTTTGAGCTTTAAGGTTCCAATCAGTGGTTTGAGGTCTTGAGTGGCTTCATATTGTGAATGAGGACTTGCATGCGTGGTCGGATTTGATCTTCAGATGTTTCAGAATGAATTTGGATGAGTGATTCTCACTTTAGAAGCTTAAGTTGAAAATGTTGAACAAGCTTTGAATTTTGGGAAAAACAACCCCGTGGCGGTATTTTGATGGCTCCGACAAGTTCGTATTGCGATTTTTTGGACTTGGACGTATGCTCGAAATCGAGGTTTGACTTTTGTGAAAATGACCCTGTAGTAGTATTTTGATGGCTCCGAAGGTTCGTATCGTAATTTTTGGACTTGGACGTATGCTCGAAGTCAAATTCGGAGGTCCATAGGTTGATTTGTATTGTTTTGCCGAAAGTTGGCAATTTAAAGGCTTAGAATTTTTATAAGTTTCACCGTAGGTTGACTTCATAGCTATCATATTTGGATTTCTATTTTGAGACTTATAATAGGCATGTTTCGTCATTTGGAACTTGTCCGCAAAGTTTGGCGTCATTCCGAGTTGATTTGATAGGAATCAGACGCACGGTTATGTTTTTAGAAGTTCCTGAGTTTCATGTTGACTTCATGTGTTTAGGAGGTCTGATTCGTGATTTCGGATGTTATTTCTGATGATTTGATTGTGCGAGTGAGTTCGTATTATGTTTTTAGATGTGCGTTGATGTTTGGTTTAGAGCCTCGAGGGCTCGAGTGAGTTTCGGACGCATTTTGGAATGTTTGGAAATTGCTAGTGTAATAAGGTATTGCAAGTCTCGCATTTGCGAGATATAGGTTGCATTTGCGATATTAGGCTAAGTCTGCTAGGTTCGCATTTGCAAAGGGGATCCGTGCATAGCAGTGATCGCATTTGCGATCATTTTGATCGCTTTTGCGATGGTCTAATTTTCACATTTGCGAACCAGTCGTCGCATTTGCAATGGTAATAGGGATATGAGGAATTTCACTTTTGCAATAATTTCTTTGCATTTGCGAGGTTCGCATTTGCGACACCTGCGACTGGACAAAAAGGTGAGGAACGAGATTTTTTGTCTCATTTTCACATCTTTGAACCCTAGACTCGGTAGGAGGCAATTTTGAAGAGTGATTTTCATCAACAATCATTGGGTAAGTGATTTTGATCAATTTACAATTATTTTACATGATTATATGTGAGTTTTAACATCAAAATCTTTAGAATCAAAGTGAAATATTGGGAAACTTTGTCTATATTTTGAAAAAATGAGAATTTGAGTTTTGAGAGTCGGTTTAGACTCGGATTTTGAAACAAAACACATAGATGGACTCGGGGGTTGTGGGTATTCGGAATCTACCCTTAGACTCGGGTTCTGACCGGGCGAGCCTGAGGTTGACTTTTGTTGACTTTTGAGGAATTACACAAAGATCATATCTTTAATTATTGGAATTGATTTCTCTTGCATTATTTGATGTTATTAAGTCGATTTTGGTTAGATTTGAGCCGAGCGGAGGTGAATTGTAAAGGAAAAGGTATTTTAGAGTGTTGATTGAGGGTTTTTGAGGTAAGTATCTTGCCTAATGTTGTGGGAGGGAACTACCCTATAGGGATTGGGTTTGTTTTTTCTATTTGAACTTCGTGGAAGACGTTTACACGAGGTGACGAGTATGTACACAACTTATATGTGATAATTTGACCGTTTTAGACTCTTAGGTTCTCAGACTCTTGTTGTATTTAGTGTTGTTGAGCCGAGGACTATGTGTGGTTGTGGTGTTGGAATTGTTTTAAGGAAACATTCTAGCATATGGGCACATGTGGTGTGAGTCATTATATTGTGTTGTTATGCTTTGGCACACGTGATATTATTGAGAGGATAGTTGGGTTGTTCGCACGGGAGTTGTCCATACTATTGTTATTATTGATAATTGCACATGCGGCGTGATAATGCGGGCTATATATATATATGTGTGTGTGGGG